>ML816505.1:0-23133 GCA_009831015.1 Picea engelmannii
CTACTATTATCTTGATAACTCAGATCATTAT
Source organism: Picea engelmannii (assembly GCA_009831015.1). NCBI lineage: Eukaryota > Viridiplantae > Streptophyta > Pinopsida > Pinales > Pinaceae > Picea > Picea engelmannii. The sequence goes on from ML816505.1 coordinate 32, forward strand.
ATTTATTCAGTTTTAGATCCAATCTAACTACTACAAGTCCATAATGAAACATATCGGCAATAAAAACAAGGCATGTTGACAAAAAATAAAACGAAATAGTGTTGTAGATTTAATACACTTCGATCCATTTTTTTTTGTAATCAAACATTCAAAATTTGTAACAAAACCTTCAATCTAAACAATAACCATGATAATTAAATTCTAGAGTAGGGTGAGACCCGAAACAATGAGGAGAATTGTTTAAACAGTCATTTCATTACTTCAAACGAACAGGTTAATCTTGTATATAAATCATTGCAAGAGTCATACTAATAGTTAGACCCAAAGTTTAAGTTATAGATGGGAAATTTTCCCTTTCCAAACCCGATGCGAAACTGAGGAAATGACACTGAATGAATATATTTAAATTTGCAACACTGACTATTCGAACTCTGGAAGGGTTACAGAAGGGAACTTGAATAACTTTTGCGCCGAGCATGTGGATGATCATACAAAACCTTTGCGTAGATGAAAAACCTAGACGAATCACCATATATAGAGATTAGAAATTTATATACAAGGAAAACTTGAGAAGAACATGAACATAGTGATAATGTTTATTAATACATCATACCAAGACATTACTTTACTTTTGATTCACGACTTGCATGACTTATTTTTCCTTGTTGCTTTCTGTCTGGACAGATGCCCAGGGCTGAGGATAGATGGGGCAACAATTCACTGATGGGTACCCTCACATCAAACAGGGCCCATCATTAGTGATGTGTTTCAACTCTTGAAAAAAAAATAAAACGATTTAAAACAGTATAAGGAAAATATTTACATGGTATTCACGAATAATGAGATACAATAATTGACTATACTATGTCCCTTTATACATAGATGATGTATAACATATTAAGTGTAAACAAATCTTAAGTCTTTCATTTAGACTAGAAGCACATCTAACTGTCGAGTCTAGTATACCATTCAAATGACAGAAACATGTTGTGCATACACATCATACACAATTTTTTTTTCCCCACACGGGACAAAAGCTACTTAACAATTGAGTTATAGATCTACCATAAACAACGTGCAAGGGATATATTTTTAATTCAACGAATGATACAGAGACCCATGGCTACTGAATTCAAATGGTAGGGATAGATATAGTGACAAATAACATCTGGGAAATTTCAATAGACTTAACTGATATCGTAAGATATCTTAATAGGATGAAAATCACAGAGGTATTTTAATTAAACATTAGACAACAGGTTGAGACCATAACGGAAACAAGATGAACTATACAACGCTTTATACATTTCACGATGGAACTTTTTCATAAGCTTTTTACCCTTCCTCTGATAAACGGAAGTTTATTTTACTATAACCTAATGAGGGGTGGGCATATAAAATAAGAAGCCAAGAGGACTATAACTGCAACTGAAGAAAGGACTCAAGGTTTTGGAGTGGCCTAAGGTAAGTGGACATCCTTACGGTCTTGAAGGCCAGAATACCAAAGAAAAGTAAACCATAGACCTCACGAAATGTACAGTCATGACTATTATCCAAACTATATATTGTCAAGCAACCTTAACCTCGAAAGACTCTGATAAACTACCTTCCATAACCAGAATGATTGTTATAATATAGAGGGTTCCCAAATTGACTAACCATATTCTCTTACCTTGTTTATACGGAATCCCAATGGTAGTGGTCCGCCCAAAACATTTTTTTTACAGAACGAGTCAACAACTTAAGCACTGAACAATTACAGAGAAGGTTGATAACTCAACCATAATCGCAGGAAACACACAGAGTCGATATCAAAAGAAAATAATGAATAAAATAGTCTCTAGCACCCATCTACTAGTCTAATGATGCTTAATGATCGTCTGTAAACTCAATAATGTAGCTAGGGAAATATGATGAGATTTCAGAGGGACACATGACACTCGTGATAGCCCTGCGAGGGTGTTTCAGAACGCCTTAAATGCTCTGGAAGAAGAGTCATTGCACCTTCTCGACCGTATTCGAAGTCAATCCCGCCTCATTCCACGAAAAAATTGAATTGGTAGATAATTCAGATTACTCGTTCTAGTTTGGTTAGGTTTCGATGTACTCATAAAATTTCGTTAAGAAAAAGGAAGCCTCATATCAAGAGTTAGTTCGTATGGGAATGATAGTTATTCCTAAAAGGGTAATGTGAGAACCGATCCTTAACTACCATCTCCATGTCTGATACTCACATGTATTGGTGATCACATTGATAGCAAAGGGTTCATTAAGTTCTCTGTCACCCATACTTGAAGAAACGTAATGGTCACTTTAGAATTTATGAAGGTTAATTTGTAATACTCTCCTCAAGGTAAGCCTTGCTGGTGCAGTAGAAATGGCAATAGACTTATATAGATATAGGTTGTTGCATAAATATTTTGTGGCGCAATAGAATTGGAATTAGTCATATATATATATATATATATATATATATATATATATATAGGTTGTTGCATAAACATTGTGATATATACATATATGTATAGTTTGATAAGGACAAAAGTATAGCCTAACATAAGAGTAGAAATAATTACTTGTATGATTGCAAGGAGTCGAGAGTATTGGGGATGAGGTGAATTATTTTAATTTCATTTATAAAATATTTTTGGTAAGTATCAATGGTGGAAGGAAGAAGTACATAATCCTCTTGTAGCAATATTTGAATTAGATATGTCATTAATTTGAGAATCTATGACCACAAAAAAAAATTATGGTATTTAGAGGTAGATTACATATGGTATCAGAGCAAAGTTTACAACACTTGGACAAGAAAATTAAACTAGCTACCTTTGATGGAGAATCCAGAACTGGAGAGGAAGCAAAAGCATGGTTATTGGACATCAAAAAATATTTCCATATATACAACTATTCCAACAATATGAAATTCAGAATGGCCATTTACAATCTAAAAGGAAAAGCCAACATTTGGTGGCAAGATCTGAAATTGGCTAAGGGCCTAAAAGAGAAATAGATGGAATAGTTTGACTTCAAGAAATATTTAAGGAAACAATACCTATCTAAAAGCTACTATGAAAGGAAAACGAAAGAATTTTATGAGCTACGACTTGGTCAGATGACAATGGAAGATCTTATAAATATATTTCTGGAACTACTAAGGTTCGTACCTTATATCTGGGATGACAAGGTAAAAATCCAATGGTTCCTAAGATGTTTACCACAGTACAACAAGGAAAGAATTGAGTTTGACAACCCCAAGTCCTTGAGTGAAATATTCAGGAAAGCATGAATGTGCTATGATCAGTACAAAAAGTGGGCATATTTCCCAAATCTTGGAAGGATAAGAAACAAGACCAAATGAACTAGCGGAAGAAGGGATACCCACCAACTCCTTATTGGAACATAGAAAAAATCTTTGCTAGAAAAGACTTTCACTCAAATTATACAAGTACACATGGCAGTGGTAAACTGGTAAATCTGGGAACAAAGAAGTTTGGGGACAGTCCCCGTGAACCATTGAAGTTATGGGAATGTGGAGAACCTCATTTGAGGAGGAACTATCCATGTTTAAATATAACAAACAAAACATTTTTTTGTAATTTGCAGGAAGCCTTGATGGTGGGTCATGTGGGCAGAAGCCTGCATTGGATAAATGCAGTCGTGGATGGACGACAAGCTAACCACCAGACTTTTGTGGTGGAAATTGAATGTAAAATCAATAACACCTGAATTTTTGTTTTAATTGATCCTGGAGCTACGTTAAGTTATATCACTCCTGGTGTAGTAGAGTCAAATAAACTTAGGAGGATGAAACACGCAAAATCATGGCTCGTACAATTAGCAACAAGAGTTAAAACGAAAGTGCTTGAATTTATTTCTGAGTTTGAGTTCATTTTAGATGGTCAAAACATAAAAACAAATATGAACATCTTTCCACTAGGATCTTATGATGTGATTATCAGAATGGATTGGTTGGAAAAACACAAAGAAGTACTAGATTTTTATGCAAAGACACTTAAGTATAAAGACGTTTATGACACTACTAGAACTATCCAAGGTATGCCAAAATCATTATTAGTTAGGAAATTCTGAGCTATTCAATTCAAGAAATTCATGAGAAAGGGTTGCCATGTTTACGCCATCCAAATAACGAATCTATTAGAAAAAGGAGATAAGCCAAACTTGGAAGAATTTTTTGTCCTACGTGAATTCAGAGATGTGTTTGTTGATGAAATACTTGAATTACCCCCTAGAAGGGAAATAGACTTATCCATAGACCTTCTACCTGGTTCAGCCCCTATCTCTAAAACACCTTATCGAATGAGTTTACCCGAATTGACAGAATTAAAAATACAACTATAGGAGTTTGGACAAAGACTATATCAGACTGAGTGTTTCACCATGGGGAGCACCAATCCTCTTTGTGAAAAAGAAAGGCGATACTCTAATACTATGTATCGATTATAGACAATTGAACAAAATGACTATTAAGAACAAGTACCCCTTACCTAGGATAAATGATCTGTTCGATCAAGTAGGTGGGGCCAATATCTTTTCAAAGTTGGATTTATGATCCAGCTATCATCAAGTTAGGATAAAATATGAGGACATAAGAAAAAAAACATTTCAAACAAGATATGGACACTACGAATTCGTAGTCATACCTTTCGGAATTACTAATGCACTAGCCATGTTTATGTGTCTAATGAAGAGTATTTTCAGTCAGTACTTAGACAATTTATTATAGGTATTTATCCACGATATTTTGGTCTATTCTAAAACAAAAGAGGAATAGGAAGAACACTTAAGAATATTTCTGCAAACTTTGAGAAAGGACAAACTATACGCTAAATTCAATAAGTGTGATTTCTATCAAAAGAAAATACAGTACCTAGGACTTGTAATTTCTGCAAAAGGCATTGCACTCGACCCTGAGAAAATAAGAGCCATCATGGAATGGTTGGTACCTAAGGATGTAGCGGATATCCGGTCGTTCATGGGAATCACCGGATATTACTGTAGATTTATAGAAGGGTTTTCCAAGATAGCCTACCCTATCACATCATTACAAAAGAAAGGGACGAAGTTTAACCGGTCACAAAAATGTCAAGATAGTTTTAATAAGTTGAAGGAATTGTTAACAACCACACCCATTTTAAAAGTAGCAGACCCAAACAAAGACATCACCATCTATGTTGACATGAGTAAAGAAGGACTATGTGGTTTCCTAACTCAAGACAAACACGTTATTTGTTATGAATCGCAGAAATTAAAGGAGCACAAGAGAAACTATGTCACTCATGAATTAGAATTGGCAGCAATAATTCATGCCTTAAAAATGTTGCGGCACTACATAATGGGCAGAAAGTTTATATTATTGATGAATAATAGTGGTGTGAAATATTTGTTTAGCCAGCTAGATCTTAATGCAAGGCAAGCAAGGTGAATAGCCTTTTTGAGAGAATTCAACTTTGAGGTAAGACATATCAAGGGTAAGGAAAATAAGGTAGAAGATGCTTTAAGAAGAAGAGTCCATGGGTTATTTGAGATAAATATCAGTAGGGAGAAAAGTGATCTGGAACAAAGAATAAGGACGACAGGTATTAACGACAAAAATTACACTAAGATAATGGCAGAATTACAAAACAATATTGCAAACTCAGATAAACCAGATCTGAGTATCGACAAAAATGGACTATTACGATTTAAAAACAGACTTTACATACCAGATTTAGCAGAGTTAAAGATAACAGTCTTGGATGAAGTGCATAATAAGTTGTATTATGTCCATATAGGTTACCAGAAAACAATAAAAACACTTAGAAAACTATTTTACCAGCCTAATATGAAGGGTGAAACAACAAAATACTTGTCTAGGTGCCAATATTGTCAGTAGGTTAAGGCCAAAGACCAACATCCAGCTGACCTACTACAACCCATTACGAGTACCATAATGGAAATGGGAAGCCATATCACTAGACTTTATTACAGGTTTTCCTAAGACTTAGACACATAATGACTCTATTATGGTTGTAATCAATAAACTTAGTAATTATGCACAATTTATTCCTGTAAAGTCTACTTTTAAAGCTATAAATATCATTGAAATATTTATGAAAGAAATTTTTAGACTGCATGGTATTCCTAAAATGGTGATTTCGGATAGAGACGTAAAATTTACATCTACTTTTTGGAAAGAATTATTTGCAGGGCTAAATACTAATTTGAATTTCAGTACGAGTTATCATCCACAAATGGATGGAAAAACTGAAAGAATGAACCAAATCGTGGAGGATATGCTCCACATGAATGTAAGAACAAAACCAAGCAAGTGGGAAGACTACCCACATCTAGTATAATTTTCATAAAACAATGGGTACCAAAATTTGGCTAAGTTAAGCCCCTTCGAGGTACTATATGGAAGAAAGTGTATGAATTCAATTAGCTGGGACAACCCGGTTGGAAGACTTATGATTGGACCAGAGATGCTCCAAGAAATGGAAAGTATGGTAAGAAAAGTACAACAGAACTTGAAAGAGGCACAGGACAGACATAAAAGTTATGCGTACCAGAAAAGAAGACACTTGGAGTTTCAAGTGGGAGATCATCTTTACATAAAAGTTTAAGCCTGAAAGAGTCCACTAAAACTTAGGAACTGTGCCAATTTGGCACTCAGGTTTTGTGGGCCCTTCAAGACACTAGCTTGAATTGGACCCGTAGCATACCAACTTCCACTTCCAACTAATCTAAAAATTCATAATGTATTTCATGTTTTTTTGTTGAAAAATTATGTTCATGATCCTACTAACTTGATCGATTGGAACTTGGTGCAGGTGGAACCAGAAGGTGAGTTCCAGGAGGAACCCCTACGCATTATGTACCAGAGAGAAATAACACTTTGGAACAGAGTCGTCGCTCAGGTAAAGGTGCAATGGAAGCACTTTAGCCTTGAGGAGGCCACTTGGGAGTTGGAGGGAGATTTACAAAAATCTCATCCAATCCTTTTCTAAGAAAGGAAGGAAAATTGAGAACAATTTTTTATTGAAGGGGGAAAGGATGTGACATCCCCAAAAAAAGAATTATTTTTGAATTCCAAAATTGCTAGGAAAAATATTATGTTTTTGGTAAATTTGTAACAAACCTGCCATTCGTCACGACATCAACCTCTCATAACAAGTGCAATTTTTTTTTGTGTGTGTGCGTGTGTACAAGGGTAATTAAGACAATAACTCTGCGTTGTGACATGACGATGATTCAGGATGCATGCAACTACGATGACAACATAAGAATCTAAGACACACATCAAGCCTCTACAAGCAAATGAACAACAATCAACCGAAAAAATAAATAAGACTGACTACCTGCCCGTCCTACCCTGTAATGGTTAGGACCTCCAAGACACATAAGCAACGCTTAAGCCCAGGTTCCCATCGATTTTAACCATTTAAGGTCTCAAGGCTGGCGACTTTTATGAGGAACAAGGAGGTGTCTACTTCCCTTATCCAATCCTAGTATAACCATCAATCCTAGAATTTAAACATCTATAATATGGAAATAGATCTCTTGCTCAAGAATCGAACAATTTAATACAGTACGATCTAATTATCTGTAACACCATCTTGGTATGAACAACTAAATTAGGAAGATCAATAGACATCAATTTGAAACATAGCCATCATAACTACAATTTATAACCTATAATCAATTCTCATATAATAAGGACAATTCCGCAACCTATAAATCAAGTCCTTCATCACTAGTACTATAGTTTTTCCATTACTATGCAATATAAGTAATTCTACCATTGTTATAATAAATTCAATTCTAGTGCATCGAAAAAATATAATCAGATTAAATTTAGCTTACCAACTACACCTCAATTTCCTAGAAGTCTAACTAACATGAACCACAACTAGAGTTACTCACTTATATCCATATGTTTAATATATATAATAATTATAATAAAGAAAGGTTCACTTAATATATTTTATTCTTCTCACTAATTATATGATAAACTAAAAGAATATAATTAGCCTCCTTTGGAAGGTACTATTATAATTCATCCCAACAGCTTATGAAGTACTTGTCTTGCCGAACATCAAGCTAACATACAAATTCCAACAATGAAATGCTTTCCTTTTAAAAACAGAAAACCAACCACATATAAAACACTAAAAAGATAATTCCTTCTATCCTAGGGAGACTCATATATTCTCAATAGTAATTAGGTCATGTATAACCAGAAAGGTATTTTAATTCAACTTAGAGAGAACTTCCCGGCATTTGGGTCATCTTTGAACTTATAGCCGCCTACATAAAGAGAGAAGTTAAGAGTGTAATTTGAAATTCCTAGTAACTATTAAATCAACACTAACATGAATTAGTAGGAGATACAAATGGAGTGATCAATCTAAGGAAATGCTTCTTTGAGCATTTAACTTATTTTAAATTTTATTCTTAAAACCTTTCTAGATTCCAACAAAATAAAGAGATTACTTTTTCTAACGATAAATGTATCATTTTATAATATAAATTTGTTTTATCTGTCCAAGGAAGAGATTCCCACTATTTTGTTTTAAACGGGGTTTAGATAATTAAAATGGTGCAAAAAGATTAATATACATTTATTTCTTTTCAAATTAAAAAATAGATTTGCATTCTTTTACAAGTCATTGTTTTGCATTAATTTACACCATGGAGTTGGCGGAGTAAAATGAAAACAACCAAGTTGAGCAATAACTTGATTCGTAGGGTAAAAATAAAGGAGTGAAGCAGATACTAAGGCATAACTTTAAATTGTTGCCAAGGATCCGCAACTATCCTTAAATGGCTCACTATCCAAATCCATGGCTGGGTAAATTACATATGCAGGTGGATTCAAACTAACTAGATGGGAACAATGCCCAACAACTGCAAGGTCAACACAGCCAAGGACCGATCCAATTATTTGGGGATTCAGTGATAAATATACAGGCCTGAGTACAGAGAAATATCTCAAATGCATAGTAACCCACGATTTTCCATTCCAACAGAAGCATGTAAAGTTTCAGTCTCAAAGTTAAAACTCGGGCAGGAGGTTAATCGCGAACAATTAAATCTATCATATTTCAATCTGTCGGGATACCAAGCAAATGCAGACAGAGGCTACTGGAATGCTTTTCTAAATGGCAGGGATGTGGAAACTTAAGGATTTCCAACACAACCTATCCTTATCAAAAAGGTTGAACTCGCTATTCTCACAGTAATTGTTGTCTTTAAAAAACGACCAATTAAGGACCAGCAATAGCATAAATGCAATTGCGGGTAAAGTAAGAGTAAAGTAAAAACTCCACGAATGGATGACTGTTAACCTTGAATCTGTCCAGGAAGTAAACAAAAATAATCGTCAAAATTGCAAGGGTAAAATCCTTTTAATAAACAAGGTAGGGTAAAGGCCCAACATTTACACGCTATACAGAGACGTTTTAGTCAATGCTAGGTAAGGAGTATGCATGGCATCCCACTGTGTGCTAAATGATGCATATCCAAACGCCTCAAAGATGTACATATAAAAAATGGTGGGTTCGTTGGCTAGAATTACATAAAGGAATAAAATACCCGGTGGAATTGTTAGAACGAAATTTCAGAAATACAATTTTACAATCGATTTTCCAGTACACCCATCACATAATGAATTAGAAATATTTCCTTATCTAGTTAAATAACAGAAGTAATAGGTATTTATCTATTACAGATGAATTCCCCATTACTGAACGAATTCTCCATTGCATCAATTATAGAAAGAGTTCAAATTTTTTTTCATTATCTATGTAAATAACAGAGGTAAAATGTTTATATTTATTACCACATGAATTAACCATTACAATGCATCCATGTATATACAACAATGCATTATAACTATATCAGTGACTGTCAAATGATTGTAAAACTATACAACAATAATTTAAATGTGAATATACCACATCCAGGAAAATACAGCACGAAGAGTAACGCAGAAGCATAAATATCCAAACCAAGGAATAGTAAAACCCAAACCAGAACAATGACCACAATAATTTTAGGCAATCAATCGAACGGGAAAAAGATCAAGGCAGAATTCATCCATTTACAATCAACATATAGATCAAGAATAAGTTCCTAATCGATTCTACTCTACAAAATAAACGAGCGTACCGTTGCCTTATCGCCCGCCTCGAATGGCATCTGCGCGCTCCGTGCTCGTCAACCATCGAGACTACACCAGTACCTCCCAACCAACGCTAGGGGTACTTTGCTTCCCCCTTAGTCCCCCGAGCTACAAAGGGGCCAAACACTATCCAGAGGGTACGTTTATCTCCCAGCTCACCTCGCAAGGCCGAGCTACCACTCCTCTCTGAGCTAGAAAATCCCAACTCCCACAAGTAAAGCAGTCAAGTCACTATTCCTATAGTGTAACGTTACGCTAACAGTCGATCCCCCTTCTTCCTTCTCCTCCCTTTCTTTTAGAGAATTTTTGAACTTTCATTCTTTCCCTAAATCTCATTTAATTTAAGTTTTAATAAAAATTATCCTTCGTACAAGTGTCACCCTTCCCCCACATTCCTCCAATAACTATTTTCTTTAGTTTAATAATTGTCTTAATTCCCTCACCCACCTAGAGTTACTCCTAAATTTACTCCTAGGTGTCCCTAGATTCCCTTACAGGTTTTAAAGGCTTTCCTTATTATGAAGTTGCTAAATTAGTTCAATTTAGAAGGTTCTTAAATGCAGATTCTTTACTAAGTTGACCTCCCGCTTTTTACCATAAGTTCCCCTCTTTCCCTTTTTATGTTACCTCCATTCCCTAGTTTCCTAATTTTTATAATTCCCCCCTTCCCCTTTTTATTTGAGCTAGAAATGACAGTTGTGCAATTTAACCTCTCTTTCCTTTTATTATAATTTAGTATCTTTTTAAACTATCAAAAGTTAAAATAATTAATTTCTTCTTTACATTTTATATCCACTAATTTTATTTAATTTCTTACTCTCTTCATTTTACCCAAAAATTTATGAAGACCAAAATTATTACTCAAGTGGTTTTTATTTTAACTTTTTATTATTTTATTTTTATATAGATATTTTCTTAAGGGTAGACAAAATTTTACCCCCTACCGAAGTTTTGGACATAGAACTTAGATTCTAAACTGGGCGACATTTAATTAGGGAAGTTGTTTAAAAATTCTTAATGTGTTAATTGTCTTAGGTCCATCTAGGTTCATACCTCCATCATCATCAACGCGACGTGCCCTTCAGGATGCACAAGGTTCTCCAAGGGTGCCACTCGCCTCATCTGTTCCCTTGAGCGACATTCCCTTCAGGATGCACTACGTGATCCAAGGGTGCCACTCACCTCTTGACTGATTGGTAGACATCAATAACCCCTGGAGTCAACACTCCACCAGGTGAACTTGTGGGAAACTAAGGGCTTCTAAGGAATAAGACCCCCACCTTATTGTGTGCCCCTTAGAATCATTGTGAGCGACTGTCGCAGTCTTCCCTCACCGCATCATGTGTCCTCTCAAACTAGGCAATCTTTAACCTACAGTTAGAGCCACAACGGGAGTGCTAGTAGGTTGTGGCAGAGTTGTTGTCCACACCTCTCCCTAAACCTCTCTAGTAGTCATGTGTGACCCCTTTACTCCATATGTGAGTCTGGTCGACAAGCTATCGTCAGCCTGCATCATCAACAAATTATGTTAGAACATGTCCACATCATATCATCTAATCGGATGTACTAATATCACAGTAAATCAATCAAACCCCAATATCACATTCCCTGACTCGATCCGGAGTCCAAGGGGTTCCATTGATGCCTCTACATCCTCAAGGTCCAAAACCCTGCACACTTAGTAAAACCGAGTCAATAGCACCTGTCTATGTCAATGTAGTAAAAAAACATGTCATCTAGGCATGACGCATCATAATCAAAGTCAAATGTTTTAATATCATAAAAATCCAGATCACTTCTGAGCAAGTGTCCTCAAAGAATATGTTTACTCAGTGTGCCAGAGCGGGATGTTACATACACCCCCTCTTGGTCTAAATTTCATCCTGAAGTTTCACAATATAAATGTCGAAATAAGTCTATCATAGTATCATATGTCTATCTATAAAAAAAAAATTGAAATTGATGGCGCTTATCATATGCGTCCTCACAGGTCGCCGAGTGGAGAATATAATTGTCCCACTAGACCATGACATGATCTACCGCTCGACGTCGTAACTGTCAAACTGGATGATCTAAGATGCGTATTGGCTCAGTCGTGAGTGCTCCCTCATCCAATACCTACAAGGAACTCATGTCAATAACATGTGTAGGATCACTAATATAATGTCTCAAAACAGATACATGAAAAACATAGTGCATATGCCTCAAGGAATCAAGCAAGGCTAGTTGATAGGCCATGAGCCCCTTTCTCTCCACAATCTCGAAAGGTCCCATGAACCTAGGAGAGAGTTTATCTCCCCTTCCAAACTTGATCGAACTCTTATGCAGTTTAACCCACAAGAAGACTCGATCATCAACCTCGTAACTATGGTCGACTCGGTGCGCATCGACATAACTCTTCTGTCGATCCTGCGCTTCTTCAATCCTTTGTCTTATGGTTTTCATTTTCTCTTCCATTTCTTGGATCGCTTCTGGTATCACCAAGACCCTATCCTTAAGCCTATCCCAACTCAAGGGCGTTCGATACGGTCTCCTGTAAAGAAACTCGAAAGGCACCATCTTAATGGTGCTCGGGTAACTGTTGTTGTAAGCAAAATCCACTAGTGGCAAGAATTCTTCCCAACGCTTTTGTTGGTCCATCACATACATGCGCAACATGTCCTCCAAGGTTTGGTTGGTTCGTTTGGTTTTTCCATCAGTCTACGGGTGATACAAAGTACTAAAGTTAAGTTGGGTTCCGAAGGCCTCTTGGAAACTAGTCCAAAATCGTCCAGTAAACACTGATCCTCGATCGGATATAATCCTCTCAGGCATGCCATGCAGCCTCACAATATCACTGATGAAAACTTTATCTATGTCAGGTTCCTAATATGTCGTATGCACAGGAATAAAGTGAGCACTCTTCATCAGGGTGTCTACTACTACGAATATCGAGTCATGTCTCCTTGCCGTCAGTGGAAATCCAACAATAAAATCCATCAAAATAACCTTCCATTTTGATTCTAGAATGGCATGTGGTTGAAGTAATCCTGTTGGGTGTCTATGTTCAGCCTTTACCTGTTGACACTCTAGACATTTGGACACATATTTGACTATGTCAGCCTTCATTCCCTTCCAGAAGAATAAGAGTGTAAGGTCTACCCTCACCTTCATGACTCCCAGGTGAGCCATGTAAACTTCTCTATGAGCCTTGCTCAGTATCAACATCCTCAACTCATCATTTGGTGGTACGTAAATCTGACTTTTAAACCTCAATAAACCATCGCTATCAAATGAAAATCCCTCATATCATGGTACCATCATTGTGTTTTGTCCGATAAAACCCTCGACCTCTTTGTACCAGTCATCGTCATGTTGTAAAGTTAGAATATTTTCACGTATATTTGTCTGAAGAGGCAACACCAAAAATATGCGTGGTGTTTGACTCAATGCATCCGCCACTCGGTTCACTATTCTCTTTATGTGAGTAATCTCAAATTCATTGTCATTGTCATGCATTCAAGTCACTTTATGTAAAAATGTGTTGTAGTCCACAATGATCAGTCTTTAGTTCAAATTTTCATCCAACAAGGTAGTGTCTCCAAACCTACAAGGCATATACGATGGATAATAACTCCAAATCGTGCATCGCGTATTTCTCCCAATGCCTTCTCAGTTTCCTCGAAATGTAAGCAATTAATCATCCATATTGTATCAAGACTCTGCCTAAGCCTTCCTTCGATGCGTCTATGCATACCAAGAAGTTCGCGTCCATGTCAGGGACCTTTAGTATTGGCGCTGTTGTCAACAACTCCTTAAGCCTCCGAAATGCTTCCGCCCATTTCTCGATCTAGGCAAACTTCTTGTTTTTCTTTTGCAATTCCATGATCAAATTGCTATCTTTGAAAATCCCTTGACAAACCGTCGATAGTATCCTACTAAACCCATAAAGCTATGCACTTCCTTGACATTCATTGGCGCAGGCCATTCCATAATAGCCTCGACCTTGGCTGGATCCATGGCGATGCCTTCTGCAGAGATGACATGCCCTAAGTAGTGAATATTCGATTGATAAAAAGAGCATTTGGACAACTTCCCAAATAATTTTTGCCTTCGCAGGCACTGTAGCACCAAGCGTAAGTGCTCGTCATGCTCCTCCATCGTCCAAGAGTATATCAAAATATCGTCAATGAATACTTGGATGAACTTGTCCAAGTACTTGCGAAACACCCCATTCATCAAACTCATAAATACCCCTGGGACATTTGTTAGTCCAAATGGTAAAATAGTAAACTCGTAATGTCCAAACCTTATCTTAAAGGCGGTCTTAGGGACATCATCCTCCTTGATCCACAACTGGTGATACCCTTATCGCAAATCGATCTTGGAGAACAACGTCGCACCCTTCATTTGATCGAACAGATCATCAATTCTCGGCAAGGGATATTGATTCTTGATCGTGGCCTTGATCAATTGATGGTAGTCAATGCAAAGCCACCACGATCTGTCCTTCTTTCATATGAAAATAACAGGTGCACCTCGCGGTGAAACACTAGGACATATCAGTCCCAGGTCCAACAACTCCTTCAGTTGCATTTTCAACTCTTGTAACTCCGGAGTCAACATACGATAAGGCATTCTTTCTATCAGTTCAGTCCCCGGTTTTAGGTCTATGGTAAAGTCCAATTCTCTCTTCAGCGGCATCCCAGGTAACTCCTCCAGAAACACGTCCGCAAACTCTCTCACCACCGGAAGGTGTTCTATACCTTTCGCTACTCCCTTCTCGTTTAATGCAATGATCACATAAATCTTTCACCCCTTCCGCATACTCTTCCATAGTTGTAAGGAAGAGATGAACCTTAGGGAAACTCCCTAGTTCTGGCCTACAATTACACATCTCTATCCCTCGTCATTGACCAAATTCAACCGTTTTTTCTTACAATTGAGTATCGCCTCATGCAATTCCATCCAATCCATACCAATCACGACATCATAATATCCTAAGATCGTGATGTACAAGTTGGTCCTGGTGACAAGCCCTCCCAGGTTAAGGGCACATCCTGTAAACTTTCCTCCAACCTTTTGTTTGGCTCCCGAAGCCATCTCTACGATGCTAAACTCATCCTATTCGATTGCCTTTACCTTAATCCTTTTTATCACTGAACCATAAATCAAACTCTCAGTAGCATCGAGATCTATCAAAATACTAAGAATCTAGTCAGTGACGGTACTTGTCATCTCGAGCACAGTCGACTGATGCTCTGCCTGGCGATTATTCACCGCTGCATGAATCCGATGGGCTTTACCCATATCTCCCACGGTATTGGGTCTTTCTGATCCGAATGCTCTGGTCCTCTCCACAGGACAGCCGCACTAGCAGTGTGGCTCTCCACACGTGCAACACCCCTTCTTCGTCCCAGTATTCCTAGTACCTGAAGTAGAAGATGACGGCTCACCGGCCTAGAACCCTGGTCTGTTTTGCTGAATAGGCCTAAATTGTTTTTGTTGCGGGTGATACTACTGCTAATGGTGTGGTCCCTGGTAAGTTTCCCGCTGCTGAGGCATCGATCATTGGGGTGTAGTGAAAGTGGATCCCCTCTGGAAGCCATGATATCCCGGAATATGTATCGATGGTGTCTGGTGCTGCTGTGTTCCAGATGAAACCTGCCCTACTAGTCTCGCTGGAGTCCTAGTCTGACCCCCACTGATAAGCTCCTCCTCTGCTATGAGGTCCTTCTGGATGACATCATGCAAGTTTTGAGGCATCAAAATCCTAACCTTTGCACGCAGGCTACCGTTAAGGTTGAATATGAACCTGTTGACCTTAAGTTTCTTAGTGTTAATGTGCAGAGCATATCGGAGCATCTCCATAAAATGGGCCTCGTACTCGGGCACCATACGACCTCCCTGTCGTAGGGTGTTGAACTCATTGAGCTGATGCTCAATGAATTCCTATGAAAGGTACCTCTCTTGGAACCATTCCTCAAACAGTTCCCATGACATGTCTTTGACGGCCATGTTCAACTGTGGTAGGAGCATCTTCAACCATAGAAGAGCACTCCCCTTCAATTGAAAGACCACCATGCGGACCTTCATGTTGGAGGTATAATCACAAAGTGCAAAGCACATTGCCATGTTCTCCAACCATTCCTTGGTGGCTGCATCATCCGGGGCACCAAAGAACTCGATAAATTTGACCTTCTCGAGTTCATAGTGAATGCTACCTATACCGACCGGGGTGCACGATGAAACCTCAGCAGGTGTCGTTGCCCTGGACTCATCTCTGTCCAAACGGCTGATCAGAGCCTCGGACATGTGCCGAAAAGATCTCATCATTCCTACTACATCACCAACTACTATATGCTCCTACCTGAGAACCTTCTCGTCTCCCTAGGGGTTAGACCCCTCAGGCGTGGATGCTACTTGAGGGGTCACGCCTCCTCCCCTAACACCCCGTCATCTGCCTCTGTGACTTCCTCTAACCATGATTACCTGCATGTACACAAGTCAAATCAATCAGCAACATTATAATCAATCATATAAACAAAAGCCGCAGTGATCCCAAGTCGTGGGTTGAACCTCACTCTGATACCATATGTAACGAACCTCTTGTTCATCACGACATCAACCTCTCATAACAAGTGCAATTTTTTTTGTGTGTGTGCATGTGTACAAGGGTAATTAAGACAATAACTCTATGTCGTGACATGACGACGATTCATGATGCATGTAACTGCAATGACAACATAAGGATCTCAGACATGCATCAAGCCTCTGCAAGAAAATGAATGACAATCAACTGACAAAATAAATAAGACTCACTACCCACCCGTCCTACCCTGCAATGGTTAGGACCTCCAAGACACATAAGAAACGCTCAAGCCCAGGTTCCCATCGATTTTAACCATTTAAGGTCTCAGGGCTGGCGACTGTTCTGAGGAACAAGGAGATGTCTAATTCCCTTATCCAATCCTAGTATAACCATCCATCCTAGAATTTAAACATCAATAATATGGAAATAGATCTCTTTCTCAAGAATCGAACAATTTAATACAGTACGATCTAATTATTTGTAACTCCATCCTGGTATGAATGACTAAATTAGGAAGATCAATAGACATCAATTTGAAACATAGCCATCATAACTACAATTTATAACCCATAATCAATTCTCATATAACCAGGACAATTTCGCAACCTATAAATCATGTCATTCATCACTAGTACTATAGTTTTTCCATTACTATGTAATATAAGTAATTCTACCAATGTTATAATAAATTCAATTCTAGTGCATCGAAAAAATATAATCAAATTAAATTTAGCTTACCAAATACACCTCAAGTTCCTAGAAGTCTAACTAACATGAACCACAACTAGAGATTTGCACTTATATCCATATGTTTAATATATCTAATAATTATAATAAAGAAAGGTTCACTTAATATATTTTATTCTTCTCACTAATTATATGATAAACTAAAAGAATATAATTAGCCTCCTTTGGAATGTACTATTATAATTCATCCCAACAACTTATGAAGTACTTGTCTTGCTGAACATGAAGCTAACATACAAATTCCAACAATGAAATGCTTTCCTTTTAAAAACAGAAAACCAATCACATATAAAACAATAAAAAGATAATTCCTTCTATCCTAGGGAGACTCATAAATTCTCAATAGCAATTAGGTCATGTATAACCAGAAAGGTATTTTAATTCAACTTAGAGAAAACTTCCTGGCATTTGGGTTATCTTTTAACTTCCAGCCGCTTTTAACTTACAACCGCCTACATAAAGAGAAAAGTTAAGAGTGTAATTTGAAATTCCCAGTAACTGTTAACTCAACACTAACAGGAATTAGTAGGAGATACAAATGGAGTGATTAATCTGAGGAAATACTTCTTCGAGCATTTAACTTCGTTTAAATTTTATTCTTAAAACCTTTCTAGATTCCAACAAAATAAGGAGACTACTTTTTCTAATGATAAATGTATCATTTTAGAATATAAATTTGTTTTATCTGTCCAAGGAAGAGATTCCCACTATTTTGTTTTATACAGAGTTTAGATAATTAAAATGGTGCAAAAAGATTAATATACATTTATTTCTTTTCAAATTAAAAAATAGATTTGCATTCTTTTACAAGTCATTGTTTTGCATTAATTTACACCATGGAGTTGGCGGAGTAAAATGAAAACAACCAAGCTGAGTCATAACTTGATTCGTAGGGTAAAAATAAAGGGGTGAAGTAGATACTAACGTGTAACTTTAGATTGTTTCCAAGGATCTGCAGCTATCCTTAAATGGCTCACTGTCGAAATACGTGGCTGGGTAAATTACATACCCAAGCAGATTCAAGCTAACTAGACGGGAACGATGCCCAACAACTACAAGGTCAACATGGCCAAAGACCGATCCAAGTATTTGCGGAGTTAGTGATAAATCCACAGGGTTGAGTACAGAGAAATCTCTCAAACGCATAGTAACCCACGATATTCCATTCCAACAGTAGCACGTAAATTTTCAGTCTCAATGTTAAAAGTCGGGTAGGAGGTCAATCGCCAACAATTAAATCTGTCATATCTCAATTTGTCAGGATACCAAGCAAACACAAACAGAGGCTATTGGAATGCTTTTCTAAATGGAGGGGATGTAGAAACTTAAGGATCGCCAGCACAACCTATCCTTATCAAAAAAGTTGAACTCGTTGTTCTCACAATTAATGACCAGCAATAGCATAAATGCGATTACAGGTAAAGTAAGAGTAAAGGAAAAACTCCACGAATGGATGATTGTCAACCTTCAATCTGTCCAGGCAGTAAACAAAAATAATCGTCGAAATTGCAAGGGTAAAATCCGTTTAATAAATGATGTAGGGTAAAGGCCCAAGGTTTACACGTTGTACAGAGACGTTTTAGTCAATGCTAGATAAGGAGTATGCATGGAATCTCACTGCATGTTAAACGATGCATGTCGAAACGCCTAAGAGATGTACAGATCGGAGATGGTGGGTTCACTAGCCAGAATTACATAAAGGAATAAAATACCCAGTGGAATTGCCAGAACGAAATTTCACAAATACAATTTTACAATCGATTTGCTAGTACACCCATCACAGAATGAATTCGAAATTTTTCATTATCTAGTTAAATAATAGAAGTAATAGGTATTTATCTATTACAGATGAATTCGCCATTACCAAACGAATTCTCCATTACATCCATTACATAAAGAGTTCAATTTTTTTTTCCTTATCTATGTAAATAACAGAGGTAAAATATTTATATTTATTATCGGATGATTTCACCATTACAATGCATCCATATATATACAACAATGCATTATAACTATATCACTGATTTTCAAATGGCTATAAAACTATACAGAAATAATTTAAATGTGAATATACCACATCCGGGAAAATACAGCACGAAGAGTAACGCAGAAGCATAAAGACCCAAACCAAGGAACAATAAAACCCAAACCAAAACGCTGACCACAATAATTTTAGGCAATCAATCGAATGGGAAAAATCTCAAGGCAGAATTCATCCATTTACAATCAACATATAGATCAAGCATAAGTTACTAATGCATTCTACTCTACAAAAAAAATGAGCGTACCGTTTCCTTATCACCCGCCTCGAATGATGTCTGCGCGCTCCGTGCTCGCAGATCATTGAGACTACACTGGTACCTCCCAACCAACTCTAGAGGTACTCTAATTTCCCCTTAGCTCCCTGAGATGCAAAGGGGTCACACACTATCCAGAGGGCACGTCTAGCTCCCAGCTCACCTCGCAAGGCCGAGCTACCACTCCTCTCCGAGCTGAGAAATCCCAACTCCCACAAGTAAATCAGTCAAGTCACTATTCCTGCAGCGTAACATTACGCTAACAATCGATCCCCCTTCTTCCTTATCCTCCCTCTCTTTTATAGAGTTTTCGAACTTCCATTCTTTCCCTAAATCTCATTTAATTTAAGTTTTAATAAAAAATTCCTAAAAATTCTCCTTCGTACAAGTGTCACCCATCCCCCACATTCCTCCAATAATTATTTTCTTTAATTTAATAATTGTCTTAATTCCCTCACCTACCTAGAGTTACTCCTAAATTTACTCCTGGGTGTCCCTACACTCCCTTACAGGTTTTAAAGGCTTTCCTTATTATGAAGTTGCTAAATTAGTTCAATTTAGAAGGTTCTTAAATGCAGATTATTTACTAAGTTGACCTCCCGCTTTTTACCATAAGCTCCCCTCTTTCCCTTTTTATGTTACCTCCATTCCCTAGTTTCCTAATTTTTATAATTCCCTCCTTCCCCTTTTTATTTGAGCTAGAAATGACAGTTGTGCAGTTTAACCTCTCTTTCCTTTTATTATAATTTAGTATCTTCTTAAGCTATCAAAAGTTAAAATAATTAATTTCTTCTTTACATTTTATATCCACCGATTTTATTTAATTTCTTACTCACTTCATTTTACCCAAAAATTTATGAAGACCAAAATTATTACTCAAGTGGTTTTTATTTTAACTTTTTATTATTTTATTTTTATAAAGATATTTTCTTAAGGGTAGACAAAATTTTACCCCTAGCAAGGTTTTAGACTTAGAACTTAGATTCTGAACTGGGAAACATTTATTAGGGAAGTTGTTTAAAAATTCTTAACTTGTTAATTGTATTAGGTCCATATAGGTTCGTACCTCCATCATCATCAACGTGATGTGCCCTTCAGGACACACAAGGTGCTCCAAGGGTGCCACTCGCCTCATCTATTCCCTTGTGTAACGTGTCGTTCAGGATGCACTACATGCTCCAAGGGTGCCACTCACCTCTTGACTGATTGGTAGACATCAATAACCCCTGGAGTCAACACTCCGCCACATGAACTTGTGGGAGACTAAGAGCTTCTAAGGAATAAGGCCCCCGTCTTATTGCGCACCCCTTAGAGTCATCGTGAGTGACTGTCATAGTCTTCCCTCACAGTATCGTGGGTCCTCTCGAACTAGATAATCATTAACCTACAGTTAGATCCATAACAGGAGTGCTAGTAGGTTGTTGCAGGGCTGCTGTCCACACCTCTCCCTCAACCTCTCTGGTAGTCATGTGTGACCCCTTAACTCCATATGTGAGTCTGATCGACAAGCTATCGTTAGCCTGCATCATCAACAAATCATGTCAGAACATGTCCACATCATATCATATAATCAAATGTACTAATATCACAATAAATCAATCAAACCCCAATAGCACACTCCCTGACTCGATCTAGAGTCCAAGGGGTTCCATCGATGCCTCTGCATCCTCAAGGTCCAAAACCCTGCACACTTAGTAAAATTGAGTCAATAGCACCTGTCTATGTCAATGTACTAAAACAACATGTCATCTACCCATGACGCATCATAATCAAAGTCAAATGTTTTAATATCATAATAATCTGGATCACTTGCGAGCAAGTGTCCTCAAAGAATAAGTTCGCTCAGTGCACCAGAGTGGGATGTTACAAAATTTGATTTTGGAAAATTTTTGCCATTTATGGAAATTCCAAATTTTGAATTTGATAAATTGTGATTAATTGTTATGACTGCTGGGAAGAGATTTGATTTGACCCAACTAACTATTTGACTATGAAACCTGTATGAAAAAAGAATATTTTATAATTATTGTAGGAGGACACATGGAACAACCATGTTAAAATCAATTGACCATGACTCCATGAGTGGGGAACATGTTAGAACTACCTCAGGGTTGATTGTTACAAGTGGAAAATCATGGATTTGGCCATTGGCAGCCCCTGAGAATCAGGGATTTAGAAAGCTGTGAAAATTCCCAAGGGAGGGAAAAACACCTAGGCAAAAAGATTGTTTTGATAAATAACATATGTGAGGAGGCAAGACACTACCGAGTATGATGGAAAGGAACTACTGAATACTTGTTTTTATGAACACTGATTGTTGAGTGTGAGGAAAGGAGAATACTACTGTTAGAGGAAGACGTTGTTGAAGAGGAGACTCCAATCTTTCCCTCATGGACTCATGGTTAGGCTAGGGGGTGAATAGAGGAAGTGATTTGGTTTCCTTGTTCTACAGTTAGGAGGAATGTGGTTGTTCCCTTTGTCTTCCCACAAACTAGGTCAGATATGTTAATCTTCTCCTTCTATGTTAGAATGATTATGTATATTTGATATAATGCATCTGTTTGTGTTGAAGTGAAATATTTTCGTGGATAAAATATATTCGTATGTGAAGTTTATAACATATAACCTAGTTATGGAATTTTCTCTTCTATAATTGGTTTTGAGGCGGAACTATCTATGTATAATTGTATCTTAACAAGTCTAAATATATAATAAATTTATGTGCATCTCTGTAATTAAATCTTCAAAGAGTTCATATTTCATAGCTGATATTTCCTTTCTCGTATAAAGGGAAAGGTACGAGACATTATGGACTCTATAGACCATATATATATATATATATATATATATATATATATATATATATTTGCAGATGGTACCTTGCATAGAAATATTTTCTTAAACGAAAATGGTGTAATTGTAACAGAAACACACTTACATAGAGATTTGATGTCATAGTATATAAGCAAACAAATTATACCAACTGGCAATCAAATAC
Organism: Picea engelmannii; assembly: GCA_009831015.1. NCBI lineage: Eukaryota > Viridiplantae > Streptophyta > Pinopsida > Pinales > Pinaceae > Picea > Picea engelmannii. The sequence goes on from ML816505.1 coordinate 22,831, forward strand.
TTTTAGTATAAAGAAATATTGAGTCGGAGAGTCCAAACTCCTCGTTATTTCTCGTTACAGTACCAAATAAGACTGAATAAGTTGCGTTGATAAGATATAGATATTACAGAAGTAGAATACTCCATAAGAATAAAGATGAGGAGATGCATAAATGTCATAAATCACATGTTGACAGAACATCTAAGCATACTTTTCCATTTGTACAAAGTGAAAGACCCAACTGAAAGGATAACCACTGCTTTAAAAGATAGACAAGTTATTGAATGAGGAATATACATATAACTTGAAATTTAAAATCCTACT
>ML816505.1:33014-46718 GCA_009831015.1 Picea engelmannii
GAAATGGTACCGAAGATATATATGCTAAGTATTATAATGGAATACTAATTTCTATACAATATGAATGGAACTCTAGTTGTCACTGTACAACCTACTATTTTCCTATTTCTTTCCCAATTCCTCCATAAAATATTTATAACTAAATTATCTCTTTACTAGCCTCTGTAATAACAACATACTCGTATTCCATTTTTGAAACTACAACAACCTTTTTCAATTTCCAAATACAACTTAATTGTGTACAACCTAAAGAAAAAACATGCCCTTTGGTGCTCCTCCTTCTATGTATATCACACGCAATATCTAAATAGATATATCTCTTTAGAACAATGTTTGAACATTTAAAACACAATGGTTAACTAGTAGTACATATAAAATAGATGAGAATCCACTTTACTTCCTTATAACTCTATTTAGTTGGATTTTTCATATACATATTCAAACTCCTAGTACATGTGCATCATCCAGCCTTGTGTATACAATCAAATACATCAAGTTGCCAACTACCAATGAGTATGTAACTTTGGACATGTAGTCTATCTACTCCTATGTATTGGGATACAAATTCTTATAAAGTTTGAAATGGATGGACAAAGGTGTACTAAATGGTTTCACATCCTTCATTTTAAACATTTCCAGCACCTTCCTTATGTACTCACCTAGAGACAAAGTCAAATTGAAAATTTTCCTATCTTTTTTTGTTCTCATAACAAGGATTTTCTTTGCAACACCTAATTTCTTCATTGAAAATGAATTAGCTAATTTTGTTTTGAACACATTTATATCCTAGACATTAGAACTTGCAACAAGCATGTCACCCACATACAATAACAAGATGATATAGTTTTCAGTATCTAGTCTCTTAAAATGAACACAATGGCCATAATCACATCTACTATAACCTTGTTATGTCATAAACATATTATCTGAAATACCATTTCCTTGGACCTTGATTTAGGCCATACGATCTCTTCTTAAACATGCATGCTAATTTATCCCTCCCTTTCACCTCATACCCATGTGGTTATTGCATATAAATATCTTCCTCCAAATCCCCATGGAGAAAATTAATCCTTACATCTAATTGTTTAATATGAAAACATTATATTTCCACTATACTTAAAATGGTTATAATTGAGGTCATTTTAACAACAAGAGAAAATATTTCATCAGAAACTATACCTTTCTTCTGTGCAAACCTCTTTACAACAAGTTTGGGCTTGTAACCTTTTTTCCCTCCATCTTCCTTCAACCTATATAGACATGTATTCTACAATTCTCTTTTACACGCAAGAAACTAAACCAAGTCGCAATTTTTCTTATGTAGCAAGGAGTCCATATCCTCTTTCATGCATCTTTCCCACTTCTTTCTGGTTTCTACCTGCATAAATTCTTCATATTTTTCTGGTTCACGAGAATCGATCAAGAATACATAATACATTGAAGGAGAGTATCACTCATGGGGTCTATTTAACTTGGTAGATATTCAAATAGTATTTTCATGAGTTTGAGGTACCTATTGTTGTTATTTTTGTTTGTGAGAATTTTTATTTTATAGAAGCTTTGGGATTTCAATTTATATGTTTTCATCAAGCATTGTGTATTCTATGTTTTCTTTTTTCTATTTATTTACCTACAACTAATCTTTGTACATGACCTTCTCATTGAATAACACGTCTCTACTCCTAATGATTTTTTTATTTTGATAATAACATAAGCGATAACCAATATCATTAAATGCATATACCATAAGTGATAACTGATATCATTAAATGCATATACCATAAGCGATAACCAATATCATTAAATGAATATACCATAAGTGATAATAACATAAGCGATAACCAATATCATTAAATGCATATACCATAAGTGATAACCAATATCATTAAATGCATATACCATATGTTTTCCAGCTGCAACTGGAAGGAGACTCCAACCTTCTATTTTCTCAGGCTACAACCTGAGGGAAGCTCCAACTCCCCAAATCTCTGGCTACAACCCCCAATGTTCTCTGGCTACAACCTGAAGGTGGCTACAACCACTTGTCCTTGCCCCGTCCTGCCACCCTGAAGTTGAAGTAAAATGATGGAACCACTGTCACACTATCACTGTGAGATATACCGTTGTAAACCTGTACCGATAAATCTGGACCATGCATCAACCATGCATCAAACTGTACCATAAACAAGTGCATCAACCATGCACCAACCTGTAATCAACCTGTACCATAAACAAGTGCATTAACCATGCACCAACCTGTAATCAACCTGTACCATAAAAAAGTGCATAGAACCATGTGCCAAGTATGTACCAATCATGTGTCAACTACTCATCAACTATGACTCATCAATGTGTACCAACATCATCAAATATACACCTCATGTATGTGCGCCAACTCATCAACTACTTGTCTCAACCATGTACTCAACATGTACCTCAACCAAAAGCCCTGATCAATTTCATTATCCAAATATGATTTGTAGCTCTATAATAGACCTGGTGTATATGATCACATTCTTGCAAACCTTCCTTAACTTTAAAAACAATAGACTAGCATTTTCATCAAACTTTTCTTTAGTCTCACATGCCTACTTTTGGATTAGTCAACAAACGTAACTTGAAGTAATCATAACTTTGAACCTATAATGTATAAATATTTGAAACTGATACACAATGTTCTTCAGTGTGTTTTATGCAATTCCTCCAAGTGGAACTACTTGGAACCTCTCAAAAAAGGAGTTGTAGGAAAAATGGCATACATTGTTGAATTTTGGCTTATTCTAGAGAGCGACCTTGTAGAGCGTGCCCCACACAAAATATTTGATGAAATTATCTAAAACTATTACACAGAATACTAAAAGCTATACCCTAACCAACACAGTTTGTCTCATAGAATTTGGATCTATTATGAAGAAGTTATGACATTTTTACCCGAAACACCTGATTTTGACTAGTTTCAGGACTAGCCACAAACCCTATTTTCCACAGATTGTAACTCCCAAAATGCAACGAACCACAAGCTGAATTTTTAACCATAGATACTTGGATATATTGTCTCACTTGCATAGAAATTTCAGGATCTGAATCATTATAGAAAAACAATTATAGCGAAAATGGTGAGATGACCTGAAAATAACATACCTTAGAAAGCGCCATCAAAAGAATTTATCCTTCCTTGCATTTCGGCCTTCTTTTCTTCACTTTCCCCAGAATTCCAGCTTAGATATCATTTGTATACCTCAGACACCTATAGATATTCAATATTCTCAAGTATGATTCAAATGAGAGAGCCTTGCCTCTTATTTATACTCTCCAAGTAGCTTCCTTAAAAACATCTTCTAGGTCGCTTGGCCCCACTTTCCTTATTTTATGGTTGGGTCCAATTCTAATTTCTCCATTAAAATTATTATTGAAACAATTTATTTTGTATTCAGTTTGAATTATAATACACTCATCACTTCACTTTATTATTTACCTTTTAAAATCTCTTAAACCACTTTGATTACTTTGACCTTTTGGGGCTTCTAGATGACATATGAGGGTCCTCCAACTTCATAAGGCCATAACTTTCAAACCATGAGGATTTATGTGATGTTCTACATACCACTAAAAATGGCATGACATGTACTATCCATATAGAATAGTATTATCTGAAAATATATCATAACTCATACTGTTACCCATCAAACAAACTTGGGTCCATTACCCAAATCTGGGGTCTCCAACTTCTCATGGCCATAACTCTCTAACCGTGAGGAATTATGTGACATTCCACATACCACAGGAAATGACATGACAAGAACTATCCATCTACGATATTTTGCCTTAAAAATTCACTTTCCTTCATCTCATTATTCCACAATTAAGCATGGGTTCTCTTACTCCACAAAGCGTCTTCCCATGAGGGCTTTCACCATAAGGGGACCACTTTGGAGTTCATCAATATTTACTTCTTATAAACCATGAAAAAACAATAATGAGTCATATTTACATCAAACACTATTGGGTCCATTACCCAAACCTTTTTTCTATGGGTCTTTCTTCAATGGTTGACATCAATGACAACCAACCTTAATCAACACAGGATGCATTGATTTTTCCAGCAAGCAACACAAAATGCACAACTCAACAATTACAGGACATTTGGTTCTCCCAATAGCAATAAGGAACAAACTCACCGCTCTAGTTTCAAAAATGTGTAAGCTGTACAGATGTTCAATTACAGAGGCCAAACGCGTACAGACGAAGGATGGAGGAATTGGAAGGTCGAACCCGGATTCAGGTGATGGTTGGAGGAATGCCCACCGTCCCTCCTACGCAACAGTGGACGAAAATGGAAGAAGAGCCCAACACGGCTCATTTCCTTGGTTAAATCACATGTGTCTAGGTCGACACATGTCGCCCATGAAGTTGCATGCCTCCCTCCCCAGGAACTTAGGAAAAAACATAGATTTCCCATGGCTTTTGGGTTAATATTAAAATATTATGCCCAAGGACTTAAGCCCCTAGGCTCCACACTTAGCCTCTCTTTCCAACTTTCCAGTCCCTAATCCCTTACCCATGTTTTATGGAAGCTTAGTCCCCCATCACTCATTCATCGTGGTTAGTCCACATGCAAAGATTTTTTGTATTAATACTGTGCATAATTACATGTACAACAATCAGGATCCTGGCCTTCCACACTTAGGCTCCCTGGTTTAATAACACATAAGCCCACTAGCTTATATAACTTTTCTCACCAGCCTTATAAACTTGAATTACAGTTCATAAACAAACATTATACTTCATATACATGAATTACAATACGGCTCGGCCTTGGGGACATTACAATCCCCTCCCCTTATTGTTTTATTGTTTCAAAATTTTCAAAAAGATGTGGGTACTCTATCCCCATAACATCTTCATGCTCCCATGTCATGTCCTTAGGACCGTACCAAGTCCACTGGACCTTTACAAGCCCTATGGCTTGATTCTATAGCTGTTTGTTTTTCCTGTCCAATATGCACATAGGATGCACTTGCAAGACACCTTCTTGATCCACTTGGATCACATTCCAATCAATTACATGATTAGCATCAGGCATGTATTTTTTAAGAAATGAAACATGAAACACATTATGTTCAATCATGGATGTAGGTAATGCAAGCATATATGCAACTGACCCAATCCTTTCCAGGATTTCAAATGGCCCACAAAATCTAGCTGCCAACTTGGTGCAACTTCCCAGCTTCAGGGAAATCCTATTAGCTTTCACTTTGAGGAAAACATGATCACCCACTTTGAACTCTCTGCGGGTTTTGTTCTTATTAGCATAAGGTTTCTGCCTGTCCTAGGCATCCTTCAAATTATGCTTAATTTTTATCATTTGGTCCTCCATATTCTTGAGCAACTCTGGCCCAACTATTGTTCTATTAGTTGGATTATCCCAGCTCCCTGGAGTATTGCACTTTCTTCCATAAAGTGCTTCAAATGGGCTCATCTTCAACGATGCATGATACCCATTGTTGTAGGTGAATTCTACCAAGTGCAGGTAGTTTTCCCATCTTGATGGTTTGTCCATCACATACATTCTCAGTATGTCTTCTATTACTCTGTTCACCCTCTCTGTTTTTCCATCAGACTCGGGATGATAAGATTTACTAAAGTTCAGATTCGTTCTAAATCCTTTGAACAATCATTTCCATAAATTTGAGGTGAATTTTGGGTCTCTGTCGGACACAATTGTTTTACGAATTTCGTGCAATTGTGCCACTTCCTTTATGAAAATATCAGCAACATCTGCTGCCTTGTGAGTAGCTTTTAGTGGAATAAAATGGGCGACTTTTGTAATCTTGTCCACCACCACCATGATTGAATCATGTAGCTTGGTTGTTCTGGGCAATCCCGTTACAAAATCCATCATTACTACTTCCCACTTCCACTCAGGAATGGGTAAAGGTTGCAATAACCTTGCTGGGTGCCTAAGCTTAGCTTTAACTTTCTGTCACTCCATACATCTGGCGATGTATTCAACGATCTTTCTCTTCATACCCAGCCAAAAGTAATGGCTCTTGACTGCTTCTACTATTTTTTGATATCCAGGGTGCCCTGCATAAGGCACATTATGCATCTCCTGCAAAATCATCTGTTTCAAGCACTGGACATTGGGTACAAATTTTTTTCTCTTGTACAACAGTATTCCATCCATTTCAAATTTATAAATTTCCATCTTCTGTGGCATCTTACCCTATTGTAGCTTGGCTACCAATTCTCTGTACTGCAGATCTACATTTGCAGCCTCCAGAATTTTTCTTTTAATATCAGTATGATACATGCTAATGGTTGTATCATGTAATTCATGCACCTTCTTGTTGAGTGCATCAACCACTTTATTCTCCTTTCGTTTGATATTCTCGATCTCAAAGTCATACTCACACAGAAATTCCAACCACCTACTTTGTCTAGCATTTAAGGTTGGCTGATCAAACAAATATTTCAGACTGTTATGGTCTATTCTAAGTTCAAACCTCCTTCCCATGAGGTAATGCCTCCATTTCTTTAGAGCATGAACTATGGCTACCAACTCCAAGTCATGGGTTGCATAGTTCTTCTTGTGCACTTTTAATTTCTTGGACTCATAACAGATTACGAATCCGTTCTGACTAAGGACCCCTTCTAGTCCTTCTTTGCATGCATCAGTGCATACTATGAAATCTGCATTTGGATCTACAATCCTCAGGATTGGAGCACTGGTTAACAACTGCTTCAATCGCTTTAAACTTTCCTCACATCCCTCTGTCTAGTGAAACTGTTTACCCTTTCTTTGGAAGGAAGTGATAGGGTGATCTATCTTGGAAAACCCTGGGATGAACCTTCTGTAATAACCAGCCAATCCCATGAAGAATCTAACTTTTGTTACATTCCTTGGCGCTTACCATTCTCTAATGGCTTCAATCTTCTCAGGGTCTACCGCTATCCCATCCTTCGAGATAATATGTCCCAAGTAATGGATCTGTTCCTGATAAAATGAGCACTTTCTCAGCTTGGCATACAGTTGGTGCTCTCTTATCACTTGCAACACCATCCTCAGATGTTGTTCATGTTCTTCTTCATTCCTGGAATACACCAGAATGTCATCCAGGAAGACGATGACAAACTTGTCTAGATGGTCCTTGAATACTCCATTCATCAAGCTCATAAAAATAGCGAGTTCATTTGACAGTCCAAACAGTACCACTGTGAACTCGTAATGACCATACCTTGTTCTAAAGGCAGTATTGTTGATGTCTTCATCTTTTATTCTTACTTGGTGATATCCTGATCTTAGATCTATTTTCGAAAATATCTTTGCATCCTTCAACTGATCAAAGAGATCATCAATCCTTGGCAGAGGATACTTTTTCTTCACCATTACTTTGTTCAATTGCCTGAAATCAATGCACAATCTCAGCGTTCTGTCCTTCTTCTTTACGAACAGGATTGGGGCACCCCAAGGCGACATGCTTGGGCATATATACCCCTTCTTCAGAAGTTCTTCAAGCTGTAGCTGCAACTCTTTCAGTTCTGGCACACTCATCTTGTATGGAGCCTTTGACACTAGAGCTGCTCCAGGCATCAAGTTTATAGAGAAATCGATATCCCTTTTCGGAGGTAGTCTAGGTACTTTCTGGAATACATATTCGAACTCTTTAAGTACCTCATGATCCTCAATACTTGAAACCTTATCCTTAGGCGTTTCCCCCACATGGGCTGCAAATAATTGACATCCTTTTCTGTAGCACTTCTTCAGTTGCATTGCTGAGATTTATCTAACAGTAACAACTCTAGAAATTCCTTGGACGACTCTATGATTCTCTTCTTCATCTAAGCAAGTGAATGCCTTGTTTCGACAGTCCAAGATGGCATGGTGTTGGTCCAATCAGTCCATCCCAATTAGATAGTCATAAGATCCTAACGACAGAATGTTCAAATCGGGCTTCATGCTCAGTCCATTCATGTCTACAGGACAAGACTTGACTAACTCCGTGACTTTCCTCTTGGTTCCTGTAGCTAGCTGCACTAACCAATACTTTTCATGTTTTCTTCTTATCAAATGAAAATTTTCTACCACTCTACTGTCTATATAACTATGGCTAGCCTCTTAATCAACTAAAATAGTAAATGGTTGGTTTTTTATCATACCTTCTACTTGAATCATGTGTGACTGATACTTATGTTGCTTGTTGCCCAAGGCCGCGTAGATCCTTGGAATTCTACTACCCATGTCCTCCATTGTTTTAGCTTGTTGAACATTGTGGAGAACTCTTACTTTATCATTTCTGTGGGGGCAATCTCTATACCTATGGTTTTCTTTACAACCCCAACATTCCATAGGTGGCGACCTTGACATTTGCCCACTCACTTCAACCTTCCTGGGCTCTCTAAGAGACGACTGTCCTTGAGGACTGTTTCTGAAAAAGGTTGGTTTATTTCCCTTCTACCTTTGTTCTTTTTTGAACTTTTTCTGGTCATCCCAAGCCTTCTGAAAGGTAGGCTTTTCTCTTTGTTGTTCAAATAAACACTTTGTTCTTCTTATCGTTTCTTCCATAGTCTTTGGTTCATCATACTGAATATTATCCCCAATAGGAGGCGTTAATCCACTCAGGTACCTCTGAATCTTGACAGACTCATCTTTTATGAACATAACATACTTCAGTAATTCCAAAAACTTTCGTTCATACTCATCAATGGTCTTATTTTCCATCTCGAGTTCAAAGAATTCTTTCATCTTTCTGTCATAATCTCTTTTAGTTAAGTATTTCCTCTCAAAATACCTCTTGAATTATTTTCATGTGATGTCCCTTTCCCTGACGTGATGCACTTGCACAAATTGATCCCACCACATGGATGCCTTTCCCTTCAGTTGATACATGGAAATCCTGCCCTCTGCATGAGAGGAATAATTCTGCAGTTGAAAGTATTTCCTCATACCTAGCAACCAAGTTTTGGCATCTTCCTCCTTCTTCTCTTCTCCATCGAACATTGGAGGCTTGATCTTGTTCATTTCCCCTTTCAATTCATCCATCCCAAATCTCCCATGCTTTCTGGTAGGAGATGGGATTAAACTACTGTGTGCTTCCCTACTAGAATTCTTTGGGGAGCGACGACGATGTCTGTTGACACTCCTTGATCTTCTTTTCCTCTCAGGGGTCCTGCTACGCTCTGTCTTTCTTGAGTCACTCTCCTTTTCCAATTTCTTTTATATTCTTTCCAGAGTATTCAACATCCTTAAGTTGAATTCACCCTGCTTATCCTTGATTTTCATGAGCATTCGACTATCAGCTTGGTGAGCCTGGGCATATTTCTGCAATCTTTCAATGATTTTCATCATATGTCCTTCCTTATCCATCTCTTTTCCTTTCCCATTAGAGTTTGATCCTTTGAATCCCAAGCTAACATTCCTTCCTTCTCTTTCCTTCTCTGAATTGGAGGCAATCCACACCTCTTCCATTCTCTACTCTCAACGACAACCCTATTCGGTTCTGACACTTGCTAAGCTTCTGCAAACACACGTGCAGACATTAGGGATTTGTAAGGTCATCATTCTTAGCAAATTCAACATATTCAAAACCATTCCGATTTAAGAAAATGCTTCGACTTCACAAATTTTTCAAGTTCTGCTCGGCTCTGTAATTTTTGGGTGATAGCTCCCTCTTTCTCCCTACCCTGGTAACAAAAGGTTGTGACCAAATGCTAGACTACTAGGCGCTACTCGAGCTTTCGACATTCGAAGAGTTTAAGGTACACACATCTATCTCTCGGAGTTCTGATTTACCGAATTCACATAAATCAGGTGGATAGACGGTCCACGTTTACCCAACATCCAATGGTTAAAAATCGGCTATGGTTCTTCCATCTTCAAATATTTTGGGACTTCGAAACTTCAGGTTTCGGGTTTTCGGTAACCGGGGGTTAACGATACAACAACTCCAAATCTCTTGTCACTTCATTCCTCGAATTCTGATACACGAGTTCTTGTACGAGATCCAATGATCCTCGATGATTTGGATCTAATGATCCAGATCTTTTCAGAGTTTTGTGAATCAGGAGTTCATGGTGCAGCGACTCCAAATCTCTTGTCGCTCCAATCCTCGAATTCGAATATGAAAATTCATGTATGAGATCAACGGTTATGAGTCTTCCCTGATTCGACGATGCAACTCTCTCCTAAGCTTACACCTATCAAATCTCTTTAGCCCTAAATTCCTCTCTAGTTGGATGGATCCGACGGCTCACGGGATTTTGGCACTTCTTCCTAGAAGCGTTCCACCATTCGATTCTACCATTGTTAATCTCTTTCGCGATTCAGAACTTGGAGTGACCAAGAATTTGGCCTGCACTCCAAGTTCATGATCTCTGAATTCATGAAATGATCCAACGATTCAAACCAACCACGATCAATGACCCACGTTTATTCTGGATCCTAGGGTGGCGAGTTTCTCCATCCACTAACCACCTTGCAACTTCTAGCTATCTCACGGTCCTCGCGATTTCACGAGTTCTCCACAGAGAATTCTGACCGTCCAACTCTGCTTCTCAAGGGCTTCTGGCCAATGACTTGGTACCCTCCTTCTGAACTTTCATCTACTTGATCCAGCACTTTTGGTGTGTTCTCTCTCTCCCTGTGGCCATATACCACACCGACTGTAGTTTTATAATACCTCTACACCTCAAGAGCTTTGTAACACAATTAAGTAGTCCGTTGACACTTAGAAATATTCGGAGGTCTAAAATTAGTTCTCCAGACACAATTTATTCTCAAAACCTCAGTCCAAAGAACACTTATCTGGCCTATCCAAGCTCAGTATTGAAACCAAGCTCTGATACCATACTGTAACATCGCCAACCATCAACGCCATGGTTGAGCCAACATTACTACACTGAAAAACATTACTATAACATATTATGCAATCTTATGAAATACAATTGTTTAATAACAGTTAAACACAGCGTAAGCACATTAATACTGTTAGCATAGATAATCCACGAGATTAAAAATAATTCACGAATACATCGGAATTACATGTAAACATTGCTAGAATCACAGACATGCATATTTAATTGAAATTATATGCATGTATATACTTATCTTTTAGACTGGATGTAATTCACCAACTACGTGTAGACCTCCCACGAACCTCTCAGCCTTAGACCGCGTTGCTCATCACTCTGAGAAGTAGGTCACCCCCGAGCTGGGACTAACCTCCACCGGGTAGGGATTTCTAGGCTAGCCAGGGAATATAGGAAGACACACAGTCACAAAAGAAGGATTCTCTCCCAGGAGCCACTTATGCCCACTTCCCATAGACTCTCATTCCCCAGAGGTCTGTCCCAATCCAGGAGTACACACCTTCACGGTCACCAACATAGTCCATCGACTGCTAAACTCCCTTTCTTTGGGCTTCAATAACAGACCTGACCAGAGGTCTCTGAGCTCTGTGGAAACTACAGGACTCCTTCCAGGAGTTCTCACTTCCTCCGTGCACTCTCTCACCTAGAGAGAGTCGCTCACAGACTGGGTAACCTGCCTCTTCAACAACAATCACCTCCCTCACACTGACCAGCAAGCCACACACAGTCCAGCACTGGCTGGCCACAATAGTTAATTGGGAAAATGGGTATGGACACCCGAAACAAAAATGATCAGTGCTAAATCATAACCCGACTCTGCGATTACTGGATGCGTTGAGCTTTCCATCAAGCAACACAGGATGCACGGCTCAACAATTACAGGACATTCAGTTCTCCCAACAACAATAAGGAACAGACTCACCGGTCTGGTTTCAAAAATGTGTAAGTTGTACAGAGGTTCAATCACAGAGGCCAAACGTGTACAAATGGAGGATGGAGGAATTGGAAGGTCGAACCTAGATTCAGGTGATGGTTGGAGGAATGCCCACCCCCCGTCCTACGCATCAGTCGACAGAATTGGAAGAAGAGCCCAACACGGATCATTTCCTAGGTTAAATCGCATGCGCCTGGGTCGACACATGTCTCCCACGAAGATGCATGCGTCCCTCCCCCGGAACTTAGGACAAAACATAGATTTCCCATGGCTTTTGGGTTAATATTAAAATATTATGCAGAAGGACTTAAGCCCCTAGGCTTATCCCCCAGGCTCCACACTTGGCCTCTCTTTCCAACCTTCCAGTCCCCAATCCCTTACCTAAGTTTTGTGGAAGCTTAGTCCCTCATCACTCATTCATCGTGGTCGGTCCACACGTAGAGATGTTTTGTATTAATACTGTGCATAATTACATGTACAACAATCAGGCTCCTGGCCTTCCACACTTAGGCTCCCTAGCCTAATAACACATAAGCCCACTAGCTTATATAATTTGACTCACCAGCCTTATAAACTTAAATTACAATTCATAAACAAGCTTTATACTTCATAGACATGATTTACAACAAAGCTCGGCCTTGTAGACATTACAGCATTGAATGCCTGCCACAACATTCAACGCTCCACAACAAGATGTATATTGCTCGCCTTTTACCAAACTCCTTTAATTTTATGACAAGTATTGGCTCATAAATAATTAGAAACATCAAACTTCCTTATATTGATGGTGAGAGAAAACACTACTTTAACTCGATTGTCATCTAGTTGATCGACAAATAAAGTCTAAAATCCGTTTAGATTTCTTTTTCGTTACTAAATTTCATCGATTTTTTTTTGTGCTTATAATAATATTTAAGAGTATGGCAATTTTATAAGTTAGTTTAACGTGTTATCTTTTGGCTAGTTTTAGGTGTTTTTTTCAGTTTTATTTTACTTCAAATTAGATGAAAAATGGTTGGATTTGTATATTTAAGTGGTTAACTTTGTATAATCCTAGTGTTTCATGGGTTTTTCCTTAAGATGAATCCATTTATACATTAGGAAATACAATTCAAACAACAAAAGATTGCGATTTTGTCCAAATTTTCAACAAAATTCCTACCAAAAAAATTCAAAAAATAAAACATTTAACAAACACCCAAACCCTAAACAACCTCTAAAAAAATCTAGCATAACAATCAGCTAAACATATCGGAATATGGAGTAACGAATAACTGCATCCTGAGAATGATTAAATTTCAAATCGGAGGTTCCCTTTTTCCTAGATGGAAGTTGATGAATAATTAGAAACTAGATGGAAGTTGAATAATTAGAAACGAGTAACTCATACCATGTGCGTCGGTGCGGTTCAAGTGCAATACTTAGAAACGAGTAACCCATACCATGTGCGTCGGTGCTGTTCAAGTGCAGGCTGTCTGCCATGAATCGGTGGATTCGCAGTTCGATGAACAGTTGCAAAGCAAAAAAGGATGGACAGTGGAAATCGAAATTTTCGAGATGCTGTCAAGCCAATCAAATGGAAGTGGTCGCGTGCACGAAACATGCCATAAATAGAGAAGTTAACCATTAAAGTAGAGCAAGGATGCAGACCAAAGTACAAGAGGATCTGCACATATATAGCACATAGAAGTGAATGATGTCTTCGAGGCATATTCATATTTTTCTCTAGTAGTTAACTTCTACACGAATAATGTATTTTGAATAATGTATTTTGAATTGCGTATGACACGAAGACAGCCAGCTCTCCCCAACTGTCTTACTTCTCGTCCACAGAAAAAGTCAATAACAACATGAGCAAAGTTCATGTCCACTAGAAATTGTCAATGTTTCCAATAATT
>ML816505.1:62825-82092 GCA_009831015.1 Picea engelmannii
ATACCTATGCATCTATCATTGTTTATACTGTGTAAGGGGGTTTCTAAAAGACTAGTAGGATTTTAAATTGCAAGTTATATGTATATTCCTCATTCAATAACTTGTCTATCTTTTAAAGCAGTGGTTATCCTTTCAGTTGGGTCTTTCACTTTGTACAAATGGAAAAGTATGCTTAGATGTTCTGTCAACATGTGATTTATGATGTTTATGCATCTCCTCATCTTTATTCTTATGGAGTATTCTACTTCTGTAATATCTATATCTGATCAACGCAACTTATTCAGTCTTATTTGGTACTGTAACGAGAAATAATGAGGAGTTCGGACTCTCCGACTCAATATTTCTTTATACTAAAAGTATTTGATTGCCAGTTGGTATAATTTGTTTCCTTATATACTATGACATCAGATCTCTATGTAAGTGTCTTTCTGTTACAATTACACCATTTTCATTTAAGAAAATATTTCTATGCAAGGTACCATCTGCATATATATATATATATATATATATATATATGGTCTATAGAGTCCATACTGTCTTGTATCTTTCCCCTTATATGAGAAAGGAAATATCAGCTATGAAATATGAACTCTCTAAAAATTTAATTACAGAGATGCACATAAATTTATTATATATTTAGACTTGTTAAGATACAATTATACATAGATAGTTCTGCCTCAAAACCAATTATAGAAGAGACAATTCCAGAACTAGGTTATATGTTATAAACTTCACATACGAACATATTTTATCCACGAAAATATTTCACTTCAACACAAACAGATGCATTATATCAGATATACATAATCATTCTAATAGAGAAGGAGAAGATTAACATATCTGAACTAGTTTGTGGGAAGACAAAGGGAACAACCACATTCCTCCTAACTGTAGAACAAGGAAAACGAATCACTTGCTCTATTCACCCCCTAGCCTAACCATGAGTCCATGAGGGAAAGATTGGAGTCTCCTCTTCAACAACGTCTTCCTATAACAGTAGTATTCTCATTTCCTCACACTCAACAATCAGTGTTCATAAAAACAAGTATTCAATAGTTCCTTTCCATCATACTAGGTAGTGTCTTGCCTCCTCACATATGTTATTTATCAAAACAATCTTTTTGCCCAGGTGTTTTTCCCTCCCTTGGGAATTTTCGTAGCTTTCTAAATCCCTGATTCTCAGGGGCTTCCAATGGCCAAATACATGATTTTCCACTTGTAACAATCAACCCTGAGGTAGTTCCAACATGTTCCCCACTCATGGATTCATGGTCAATTGATTTTAACATGGTTGTTCCATGTGTCCTCCTACAATAATTATAAAATATTTTTTTTTCATACAGATTTCATAGTCAAATAGTTAGTTGGGTCAAATCAAATCTCTTCCCAACATTCATAACAATTAATTACAATTTACCAAATTCGAAATTCGGAATTTCCATAAATGGCAAAAATTTTCCAAAATCAAATTTTGTAACATCCCGCTCTGGCTCACTGAGACAACTTATTCTTTGAGGACACTTGCTCGCAAGTGATCCAGATTATTATGATATTAAAACATTTGACTTTGATTATGATGCGTCATGGGTAGATGACATGTTGTTTTAGTACATTGACACAGACAGGTGCTATTGACTCAGTTTTACTAAGTGTGCAAGGTTTTGGACCTTGAGGATGCAGAGGCATCGATTGAACCCCTTGGACTCTAGATCGAGTCAGGGAGTGTGCTATTGGGGTTTGATTGATTTACTATGACATTAGTACATTTGATTATATGATATGATGTGGACATGTTCTGACATGATTTGTTGATGATGCAGGTTGATGATAGCTTGCCGACCAGACTCACATATGGAGTAAAGGGGTCACACATGACTACCAGAGAGGTTGAGGGAGAGGTGTGGGCAGCAGCCCTGTAACAACCTACTAGCACTCCCGCCATGGCTCTAACTGTAGGTTAATGATTACCTAGTTCGAGAGGACCCACGATGCTGTGAGGGAAGACTACGAGAGTCGCTCATGATGATTCTAAGGGGCGCGTAATAAGGTAGGGGCCTTATTCCTTAGAAGCTGTTAGTCTCCCACAAGTTCACCTGGCGGAGTGTTGACTCCAGGGGTTATTGATGACTACCAATCATTCAAGAGGCGAGTGGCACCCTTGGAGCATGTAGTGCATCCTGAAGGGCATGTTGCACAAGGGAACGGATGAGGCGAGTGGCACCCTTGGAGCACCTGGTGCGTCCTGAAGGGAACATCGCGTTGATGATGATGGAGGTATGAACCTAGATGGACCTAAGAAAATTAACACGTTAAGAATTTTTAAACAACTTCCCTAATAAATGTTGCCCAGTTCAGAATCTAAGTTCTAACTCTAAAACCTTGCTAGGGGTAAAATTTTGTCTACCCTTAAGAAAATATCTATTTAAAAATAAAATAATAAAAAGTTAAAATAAAAACCACTTGAGTAATAATTTTGGTCTTCATAAATTTTTGGGTAAAATGAAGTGAGTAAGAAATTAATTATTTTAACTTTTGATAGTTTAAGAAGATACTAAATTATAATAAAAGAAAAGAGAGGTTAAATTGCACAACTATCATTTCTAGCTCAAATAAAAAGGGGAAGGAGGGAATTATAAAAATTAGGAAACTAGGGAATGGAGGTAACATAAAAAGGGAAAGAGGGGAACTTATGGTAAAAAGCGGGAGGTTAACTTAGTAAAGAATCTACATTTAAGAACCTTCTAAATTGAACTAATTTAGCAACTTCATAATAAGGAAAGCCTTTAAAACCTGTAAGGGAATCTAGGGACACCTAGGAGTAAATTTAGGAGTAATTCTAGGTGGGTGAGGGAATTAAGACAATGATTAAATTAAAGAAAATAATTATTGGAGGAATGTGGGGGATGGGTGACACTTGTACGAAGGAGAATTTTTAGGAAATTTTTATTAAAACTTAAATTAAATGAGATTTAGGGAAAGAATGGAAGTTCGAAAACTCTATAAAAGAGAGGGAGGAGAAGGAAGAAGGGGGATCGGTTGTTAGCGTAATGTTATGCTGCAGGAATAGTGACTTGACTGATTTACTTGTGGGAGTTGGGATTTCTCAGCTCGAAGAGGAGTGGTAGCTCGGCCTTGCGAGGTAAGCTGGGAGCTAGACGTACCCTCTGGATAGTGTGTGACCCCTTTGTGGCTCGAGGAGCTAAGGGGGAAGAAGAGTACCTCTAGAGTTGGTTGGGAGGTACCGGTGTAGTCTCAACGGTCTGCGAGCACGAAGCGCGTGGACATCATTCGAGGCGGGCGATAAGGAAACGATACGCTCATTTTTTTGTAGAGTAGAATGCATTAGTAACTTATGCTTGATCTGTATGTTGATTGTAAATGGATGAATTCTGCCTTGAGATTTTTCCCGTTCAATTGATTGCCTAAAATTATTGTGGTCAGCGTTTTGGTTTGGGTTTTATTGTTCCTTGGCTTGGGTCTTTATGCTTCTGTGTTACTCTTCGTGCTGTATTTTCCCGGATGTGGTATATTCACATTTAAATTATTTCTGTATAGTTTTACAGTCATTTGACAATCAATGATATATTTATAATGCATTGTTGTATATATATGGATGCATTGTAATGGTGAATTCTTCCGGTAATAAATATAAATATTTTACCTCTGTTATTTACATAGATAATGAAAAAAAAATTGAACTCTTTATGTAATGGATGTAATGGAGAATTCATTTGGTAATGGCGAATTCATCTGTAATAGATAAATACCTATTACTTATGTTATTTAACTAGATAAGGAAAAATTTCGAATTCATTCTGTGATGGGTGTACTAGCAAATCGATTGTAAAATTGTATTTGTGAAATTTCGTTCTGGCAATTCCACCGGGTATTTTATTCCTTTATGTAATTCTGGCTAGCGAACCCACCATCTCTGATCTGTACATCTCTTATGCATTTGGACATGCATCGTTTAGCATGCAGTGGGATTCCATGCATACTCCTTACCTAACATTGACTAAAACGTCTCTATACAACGTGTAAACCTTGGGCCTTTACCCTACATCATTTATTAAACGGATTTTACCCTTGCAATTTCGACGATTATTTTTGTTTACTGCCTGGACAGATTCAAGGTTGACAATCATCCACTCGTGGAGTTTTTCCTTTACTCTTACTTTACCCGTAATCGCATTTATGCTATTGCTGGTCATTAATTGTGAGAACAACGAGTTCAACTTTTTTGATAAGGATAGGTTGTGTTGGCGATCCTTAAGTTTCTACATCCCTTCCATTTAGAAAAGAATTCCAATAGCCTCTGTCTGTGTTTGCTTGGTATCCTGACAAATTGAGATATGACAGATTTAATTGTTGGCGATTGACCTCCTACCCGACTTTTAACTTTGAGACTGAAACTTTACGTGCTGCTGTTGGAATGGCATATCGTGGGTTACTATGCGTTTGAGAGATTTCTCTGTACTCATCCCTGCGGATTTATCACTGACTCCCCAAATACTTGGATCGGTCTTTGGCCGTGTTGACCTTGCAGTTGTTGGGCATCATTCCCATCTAGTTAGCTTGAATCTGCTTGGGTATGTAATTTACCCAGCCACGAATTTCGATAGTGAGCCATTTAAGGATAGTTGCAGATCCTTGGCAACAATCTAAAGTTACACGTTAGTATCTACTTCACCCCTTTATTTTTACCTTGCAAATCAAGTTATGGCTCAGCTTGGTTGTTTTCATTTTACTCCGCCAACTCCATGGTGTAAATTAATGCAAAACAATGACTTGTAAAAGAATGCAAATCTATTTTTTAATTTGAAAAGAAATAAATGTATATTAATCTTTTTGCACCATTTTAATTATCTAAACCCCGTATAAAACAAAATAGTGGGAATCTCTTCCTTGGACAGATAAAACAAATTTATATTCTAAAATGATACATTTATCATTCGAAAAAGTAGTCTCCTTATTTTGTTGGAATCTAGAAAGGTTTTAAGCATAAAATTTAAACGAATTTAAATGCTCGAAGAAGAATTTCCTCAGATTAATCACTCCATTTGTATCTCCTACTAATTCATGTTAGTGTTGAGTTAACAGTTACTAAGAATTTCAAATTACACTCTTAACTTCTCTCTTTATGTAGGCGGTTGTAAGTTAAAAGCAGTTGGAAGTTAAAAGATAACCCAAATGCCAGGAAGTTTTCTCTAAGTTGAATTAAAATACCTTTCTGGTTATACATGACCTAATTGCTATTGAGAATTTATGAGTCTCCCTAGGATAGAAGGAATTATCGTTTTAGTGTTTTATATGTGGTTGGTTTTCTGTTTTTAAAAGGAAAGCATTTCATTGTTGGAATTTGTATGTTAGCTTGATGTTCAGCAAGACAAGTACTTCATAAGCTGTTGGGATGAATTATAATAGTACCTTCCAAAGGAGGCTAATTATATTCTTTTAGTTTATCATATAATTAGTGAGAAGAATAAAATATATTAAGTGAACCTTTCTTTATTGCAATTATTAGATATATTAAACATATGGATATAAGTGCAAATCTCTAGTTGCGGTTCATGTTAGTTAGCCTTCTAGGAACTTGAGGTGTAGTTGGTAAGCTAAATTTAATTTGATTATATTTTGTCGATGCACTAGAATTGAATTTATTATAACATTGGTAGAATTACTTATATTTCATAGTAATGGAAAAACTATAGTACTAGTGATGAATGACTTGATTTATAGGTTGCGAAATTGTCCTGGTTATATGAGAATTGATTATGGGTTATAAATTGTAGTTATGATGGCTATGTTTCAAATTGATGTCTATTGATCTTCCTAATTTAGTCATTCATAGCAGGATGGCGTTACAGATAATTAGATCGTACTGTATTAAATTGTTCGATTCTTGAGAAAGAGATCTATTTCCATATTATTGATGTTTAAATTCTACGATTGATGGTTATACTAGGATTGGATAAGGGAATTAGACACCTCCTTGTTCCTCAGAACAGTCGCCAGCCCTGAGACCTTAAATGGTTAAAATCAATGGGAACCTGGGCTTGAGCGTTGCTTATGTGTCTTGGAGTTCCTAACCATTGCAGGGTAGGACGGGTGGGTAGTGAGTCTTATTTATTTTGTCAGTTGATTGTCGTTCATTTTCTTGCAGAGGCTTGATGCATGTCTGAGATCCTTATATTGTCATTGCAGTTACATGCGTCATGAATCGTCGTCATGTCACAACATATAGTTATTGTCTTAATTACCCTTGAACACATGCACACACACAAAAAAAATTGCACTTGTTATGAGAGGTTGATGTCGTGACGAACAAGAGGTTTGTTACATATGGTATCAGAGCGAGGTTCAACCCATGACTTGGGATCACTATGAATTTTGTTTATATGATTGATTATAATGTTGTTGATTTATTTGACTTGTTTACATGTAGGTAATCATGGTTAGAGGACGTCATAGAGGTAGATGATGGGGTGTTAGGGGAGGAGGCGCGACCCATCGAGTAGCATCCATGCCTGAGGGGTCTAACCCCCAGGGAGACGAGAAGGTTCTCAGGTAGGAGAAGATAGCAGTTGGCGATGTAGTAGGAATGATGAGATCTTTTCAGTGCATGTCCTAGGCTCTGATCAGTCGTTTGGACAGAGATGAGGCCAGGGCACCGACACCTGCTGAGGTTTCGTCGTGCACCCCGGTCAGTACAGGTAGCATTCACTATGAACTCGAGAAGGTCAAATTTCTTGAGTTCTTTGGTGCCCTGGATGATGCAGCCACCAAGGCATGGTTGGAGAACATGGCGATGTGCTTCGCACTTTGCGATTATACCTCCAACATGAAGGTCCACATGGCGGTCTTTCAACTGAAGGGGACTTCTCTTCTATGGTGGAAGACGCTCCTACCGCAGCTGAACATGGTCATCAAAGACATGTCATGGGAACTGTTTGAGGAATGGTTCCGAGAGAGGTACCTTTCAGAGGAATTCATTGAGCGTCAGCTCAATGAGTTCAACGCCCTACGACAGGGAGGTCGTACGGTGCACGAGTACGAGGCCCATTTTATGGAGATGCTCCGATATCTTTTGCACATTAACACTGAGAAACTTAAGGTCAACAGGTTCATATTCGACCTTAATGGTAGCCTGCATGCAAAGGTTAGGATTTTGATGCCTCAAAACTTGCATGATGTCATCCAGAAGGACCTCATAGCAGAGGAGGAGCTTATCAGTGGGGGTCAGACTAGGACTCCAGCGAGACCAGTAGGGCAGGTTTCATCTGGAACACAACAGCACCAGACACCAGCGAGACATATGCCGAGATATCATGGCTTCCAAAGGGGATCTACTTTCACTACACCCCGACGATCGACGCCTCAGTAGTGGGCACCTTACCAGGGACCACACCATCAACAGTAGCATCACCCACAACAACAACAATTTAGGCCTGTTCAGCAAAACAGACCAGGGTTCTAGGCCGGTGGGCCATCATCTTCTACTTCAGGTACTAGGACTACTGGGACGAAGAAGGGGTGTTGGACGTGTGGGGAGCCACACTACTAGTGCGACTGTCTTGTGGAGAGGACTAGAGCGTCTGGATCAGAAAGACCCACTACCATGGGAGATATGGGAAAATCCCATCGGATTCATGCAGCGGTGAATAATCGCCAGGCAGAGCATCATTTGAGTGTGCTCGAGATGACAGGTATCGTCACTGACTAGATTCTTAGTATTTTAATAGATCTCGATGCTACTGAGAGTTTGATTTATGGTTCAGTGCTAAAAAGGATTAAGGTAAAGGCAGTCGAACAGGATGAGTTTAGCATCGTAGAGATGGCTTCGAGAGCCAAACAAAAGGTTGGAGGAAAGGTTACAGGATGTGCCCTTAACCTGGGACAGCTTGTCACCAGGGGCAACTCGTACATCACGATATTAGGATCTTATGATGTCGTGATTGGTATGGATTGGTTGGAATTGCATGAGGCGATACTCAACTGTAAGACAAAATGGTTGAATTTGATCGATGATGAGGGATAGAGACGTGTGATTGTAGGCCAGAACTAGGGAGTTTCCCTAAGGTTCATCTCTTCCTTATAACTATGGAAGAGTATGCGCAAGGGGTGAAAGATTTATGCGATCCTTGCGTTAAACGAGAAGGGAGTAGCGGAAGGTCTAGAACACCTTCTGGTGGTGAGAGAGTTTGCGGACGTGTTTCTAGAGGAGTTACCTGGGATGTCGCTGAAGAGAGAATTGGACTTTACCGTAGACCTAAAACCGGGGACTGTACCGATAGAAAGAATGCCTTATCGTATGTTGACTCCGGAGTTACAAGAGTTGAAAATGCAACTGAAGGAGTTGTTGGACCTAGGACTGATACATCCTAGTGTGTCACCGCAGGGTGCACCTGTTATTTTCATATGAAAGAAGGACGGATCGTGGTGGCTTTGCATTGACTACCATCAACTGAACAAGGCCACGATCAAGAATCAATATCCCTTGCCAAGAATTGATGATCTGTTCGATCAAATGAAGTGTGCAATGTTGTTCTCCAATATTGATTTGCGATAAGGGTATCACTAGTTGTGGATCAAGGAGGATGATGTCCCTAAGACTGTCTTTAAGACAAGGTTTGGACATTACGAGTTTACTATTTTACCGTTTGGACTGACAAACGCCCCAGGGGTATTTATGAGTTTCATGAACGGGGTGTTTCGCAAGTACTTGGACAAGTTCGTCCAAGTATTCATTGACTGAAATCCCTAAGACCAACTTTAAGACAAGGTTTGGACATTACGAGTTTACTATTTTACTGTTTGGACTAACAAACGTCCCAGGGGTATTTATGAGTTTGATGAATGGGGTGTTTCGCGAGTACTTGGACAAGTTCGTCCAAGTATTCATTGACGATATTTTGATCTACTCTTGGACGATGGAGGAGCATGACGAGAAATTACGCTTGGTGCTACAGTGCCTGCGAAGGAACAAATTGTTTGGGAAGTTGTCCAAATGCTCTTTTTATCAATCAAAGATTCACTACTTAGGGAATGTCATCTCCGTAGAAGGCATCGCCATGGATCCAGCCGAGGTCGAGGCTATTATGGAATGGCCTGTGACAATGAATGTCAAGGAAGTGCGTAGCTTTATGGGTTTAGCAGGATACTATCGACGGTTTGTCGAGGGATTTTCGAAGATAGCAATTTGATCATGGAATTGCAGAAGAAAAACAAGAAGTTTGTCTGGATCGAGAAATGCGTGGAAGCATTTCGGAGGATTAAGGAGTTGTTGACAACAACACCGATACTAAAGGTCCCTGACATGGATGCAGACTTCTTGGTATGCATAGACGCATCGAAGGAAGGCTTAGGCAAAGTCTTGATAGAAGATGGATGATTAATTGCTTACATTTTGAGGAAACTGATAAGGCATGAGGAGAAATACGCGACACACGATTTGGAGTTATTAGCCATTGTATATGCCTTGAAGGTTTGGAGACACTACCTTGTTGGATGAAAATTTGAACTAAAGACTGATCATTGTGGACTACAACACATTTTTACATAAAGTGACTTGAATGCACGACAACGACGTTGGTCAGAACTGCTTAGCAAGTATGACTTTGAGATTACTTATATAAAGAGAACAATGAACCGAGTGGCGGATGCATTGAGTCAAACACCACACATATTTTCGGTGTTGGCTCTTCAGACGAATCTACATGAAAAGATTCTAACTTTACAACATGATGATGACTGGTACAAAGAGTTCGAGGGTTTTATCAGACAAAACACAATGATGGTACCATGATATGAGGGATTTTCATTTGATAGCGATGGTTTATTGAGGTTTAAAAGTCAGATTTACGTACCGCCAAATGATGAGTTGAGGATGTTGATATTGAGCAAGCCTCATAAAGAAGTTTACATGGCTCACCCGGGAGTCATGAAGATGAGGGTAGACCTTACACCCTTATTCTTCTAGAAGGGAATGAAGGCTGACATAGTCAAATATGTGTCCAAATGTCTAGAGTGTCAGCAGGTAAAGGCTGAACATAGAAACCCAGCAATATTACTTCAACCACATGCCATTCCGGAATCAAAATGGGAGGTTATTTCGATGGATTTTATTGTTGGATTTCCACTGACGGCAAGGAGACATGACTCGATATTCGTAGTAGTAGACACCCTGATGAAGAGTGCTTACTTTATTCATGTGCATACGATGTATCAAGCACCTGACATAGCTAAAGTTTTCATCAATGAGATTGTGAGGCTGGATGGCCTGCCTAAGAGGATTATATCTGATCGAGGATCGGTGTTTACTGGATGATTTTGGACTAGTTTCCAAGAGGCCTTCGAAACCCAACTTAACTTTAGTACTACGTATCACCCATAGACTGACGGAAAAACCAAATGAACAAACCAAACCCTGGAGGACATGTTGTGCATGTACATGATGGACCAACAGAAGTGTTGGGAAGAATTCTTGCCACTAGTGGAGTTTGCTTACAACAACAGTTACCCAAGCACCATTAAGATGGAGCCTTTCGAGTTTCTTTACGGGAAACCGTGTCGAACACCCTTGAGTTGGGATCGGCTTGAGGATAGGGTCTTGGTGAGACCAGAAGTGATCGAAGAAATGGAAGAGAAAATGAAAACCATAAGAGAAAGGATTAAAGAAGCGCAGGATCGACATAAGAGTTATGTCGATGCGCACCGAGTCAACCATAGTTACGAGGTCGACGATCGAGTCTTCTTGTGGGTTAAACTACATAAGAGTTCGATCAAGTTTGGAAGGGGAGATAAACTCTCTCCTAGGTTCGTGGGACCTTTCGAGATTGTGGAGAGAAAGGGTCTCGTGGCCTATCAACTAGCCTTGCCTGATTCCTTGAGGTGTATGCATGATTTTTTTCATGTATCTGTTTTGAGACATTATATTAGTGATCCTACACATGTTATTGACATGATTTCCTTGTAGGTATCTTATGAGGGAGTGCTCACGGCTGATCCGGTACGCATCTTAGATCATCCCGTTTGACAGTTACGATGTCGAACAGTAGATTAGGTCATGGTCCAGTGGGACAATTATAGTCCGCACTCGGCGACCTGGGAGGACGCATATGATAAGCGCCAGCAATTTCCATTTTTGTTTGATAGATAGACATATGATACTGTGATAGACTTATTTCAGCATTTATATTGTGAAACTTCGGGATGAAATTTAGACCAAGAGGGGGTGTATGTAACATCTCGCTCTGGCACACTGAGTAAACTTATTCTTTGAGGACACTTGCTCACAAGTGATCTGTATTTTTATGATATTAAAACATTTGACTTTGATTATGATGCGTCATGCGTAGATGACATGTTTTTTTACTACATTGACATAGACAGGTGTTATTGACTCGGTTTTACTAAGTGTGCAGGGTTTTGGACCTTGAGGATGTAGAGGCATCGATGGAACCCCTTGGACTTCGGATCGAGTCAGGGAATGTGCTATTGGGATTTGATTGATTTACTGTGATATTAGTACATTTGATTAGATGATATGATGTGGACATGTTCTGACATAATTTGTTGATGATGCAGGCTGACAATAGCTTGTCAACCAGACTCACATATGGAGTAAAGGGGTCACACATGACTACCAGAGAGGTTGAGGGAGAGGTGTGGACAGTAGCCCTGCCACAGCCTACTAGCACTCCCTCTATGGCTCTAACTGTAGGTTAAAGATTGCCTAGTTTGAGAGGACACATGATGTCGTGAGGGAAGACTACGACAGTCGCTCACGATGATTCTAAGGGGCACACAATAAGGTGGGGGCCTTATTCCTTAGAAGCCCTTAGTTTCCCACAAGTTCACCTAGTGGAGTGTTGACTCCAGGGGTTATTGATGTCTACCAATCAGTCAAGAGGCGAGTGGCACCCTTGGAGCACGTAGTGCATCCTGAAGGGAACGTCACTCAAGGGAACAGATGAGGCGAGTGGCACCCTTGGAGCACCTGGTGCATCCTGAAGGGCACGTCGCGTTGATGATGATGGATGTATGAACCTAGATGGACCTAAGACAATTAACACATTAAGAATTTTTAAACAACTTCCCTAATTAAATGTTTCCCAATTTAGAATCTAAGTTCTATGTCCAAAACTTCGCTAGGTGTAAAATTTTGTCTACCCTTAAGAAAATATCTATATAAAAATAAAATAATAAACAATTAAAATAAAAACCACTTGAGTAATAATTTTGGTCTTCATAAATTTTTGGGTAAAATGAAGAGAGTAAGAAATTAAATAAAATCAATGGATATAAAATGTAAAGAAGAAATTAATTATTTTAACTTTTGATAGTTTAAAAAGATACTAAATTATAATAAAAGGAAAGAGAGGTTAAATTGCACAACTGTCATTTCTAGCTCAAATAAAAAGGGGAAGGAGGGAATTATAAAAATTAGGAAACTAGGGAATGGAGGTAACATAAAAAGGGAAAGAGGGGAACTTATGGTAAAAAGCGGGAGGTCAACTTAGTAAAGAATCTGCATTTAAGAACCTTCTAAATTGAACTAATTTAGCAACTTCATAATAAGGAAAGCCTTTAAAACCTATAAGGGAATCTAGGGACACCTAGGAGTAAATTTAGGAGTAACTCTAGGTGGGTGAGGGAATTAAGACAATAATTAAATTAAAGAAAATAGTTATTGGAGGAATGTGGGGGAAGGGTGACACTTGTACGAAGGAGAATTTTTATTAAAACTTAAATTAAATGAGATTTAGGGAAATAATGAAAGTTCAAAAATTCTATAAAAGAAAGGGAGGAGAAGGAAGAAGGGGGATCGACTGTTAGCGTAACGTTACACTATAGGAATAGTGACTTGACTGCTTTACTTGTGGGAGTTAGGATTTTCTAGCTCGGAGAGGAGTGGTAGCTCGGCCTTGTGAGGTGAGCTAGGAGATAAACGTACCCTCTAGATAGTGTTTGGCCCCTTTGTAGCTCGGGGGGCTAAGGGGGAAGAAAAGTACCCCTAGCATTGGTTGGGAGGTACTGGTGTAGTCTCGACGATCAACGAGCACAGAGTGCGCGGATGCCATTCGAGGCGGGCGATAAGGCAACAGTATGCTCATTTATTTTGTAGAGTAGAATTGATTAGGAACTTATGCTTGATCTGTATGTTGATTGTAAATGGATGAATTCTGCCCTGATCTTTTTCCCGTTCGATTGATTGTCTAAAATTATTGTGGTCATTGTTCTGGTTTGGGTTTTACTGTTCCTTGGTTTGGATCTTTATGCTTCTGCGTTACTCTTCGTGCTATATTTTCCTGGATGTGGTATATTCGCATTTAAATTATTGTTGTATAGTTTTACAGTCATTTGACAGTCACTGATATAGTTATAATGCATTGTTGTATATACATGGATGAATTGCAATGGTTAATTCACTTGGTAATAAATATAAACATTTTACCTCTGTTATTTACATAGATAATGAAAAAAAAAATGAACTCTTTCTGTAATTGATGTAATGGAGAATTCGTTCGATAATGGGGAATTCATCTATAATAGATAAATACCTATTACTTATGTTATTTAACTAGATAAGGAAATATTTCAAATTCATTCTGTGATGGGTGTACTGGCAAATCGATTGTAAAATTGTATTTCTGAAATTTCGTTCTGGCAATTCCACCGGGTATTTTATTCCTTTATGTAATTTTGGCCAACGAACCCACCATTTCTAATATGTACATCTCTTAGGCGTTTGGATATGCATCATTTAGCACACAGTGGGATGCCATGCATACTCCTTACCTAGCATTGACTAAAACGTCTCTGTATAGCGTGTAAACGTTGGGCCTTTACCCTATTGTTGAAACAGACCTTGAATTTTTAATCTTAAGGATGAAAAATATTGTATCTTTGAGGCTTTACATCATATAAATTTTCGAAAAGCAAAAATTTGATATCTAACGAAGTCACGATGCCTTTATGGTTCATTGATCGAACAAAGAATAATTAAAAACCCAAATAGATATAAGTTTTACAATACCTTTCGAAATAATATTTTAAAATGGACATTGATTCAAAACTTAAGGTATATCAAATCACATCGGGATATCGGGATTCAGAGTTTTGAATGAACAAATGTTCAACACAAATCAAATAGAGAAACCCCGATTGCCGATATTTCGATACGTTAATCCTTAATCAAAAACATCATTTACTTAAATCCGTCTTAAAAGGGGTTTAAACTCTAAGATAATCTGATCGCAAAATCACGATTCGCGATTTTGTGAGAACAAATAAACCTCTCATCGTATTCTCCGATTTTAATTAATTCTTAAGTGAGGTCCGAAATTAATCTAATTGCTGATAAACATGATTAAGAGTGACTAATCTCATCGGGAAATCGCGATTCGCGATTCTGCAAACAGTAATTTTCATATCATCAAATATCCCGATTTCCCGATCCTCGATTTCCCGATTTCCGATTTCTTGATTAACGAAATTACGAAAGGCTAAGCTAGATTAATTAAAATATTAATAGGTTTTAACTAAATTAATACATCGCAATTTTGGCGATCAAAATTTTACGATGACTTATTTTCTTGACATCGAAAGTCCCGAAACTCCGATGAAAGAGTTTTCAATTTTAAACCAATGTTAACGTTAATTAACCACTATTCAAAGCAAAGATTAAAGTTTTAAACTTTTAATAAATGAATCATCAATGCGATAATTTTTCGATTTGGTAAGTTTCTACCATATTTAAAAATATCGCAAGAACTCAGGTACAAACATTAAATGCAGATTATAGGGAATATCTTTTACATTTATTTCATAACATGCGAACAAATCTTGAGGATTCTACGATATATTCAAAATAATTTTTGAAACGTTTACATTATTTCTGAAGCTGAATTCTTCTCTGTTACAGGTATTCGAGCGAACACATATTTTTCCTCCTCTTTTGGGCTATTCCATAATCGACAGTTTTTCTTTCTCTGGAATCTTGCTGCTGAGGTACTGAACACAGAGATGGTGAACATACAATCATGGCACCTAAAAAGGCTTCAAAGAAAACCGAAGAACAACCGGAAGGCGACATCATTTCAGACACTACTGCAGCTGGAGTAGTTCACAATCTTAAATCATGGGATGCAATTGCAAAGAAAATGGAAGATGAGCTTTCATTTTCGGATGACGGTGAGGAAAATCATCTCCGAGATATCACCGAGGCTGGTCTCCATAAAGTTGTTGCACGCCCGAAACTGGTTTCATATACAGATATGATTGCCTGGGCACTGGATAAGGTGGACGTTCCGACAAGGAGTATCCTAAACGAGCAAGGAGATGTTATCGGCTCATTCAGACCCGAACATATACAAGTAATGTATAAGCTATCTCCAAACTATAAGCACAATTTTAATAAAGAATTTGTAGTTGCTTTTCAACAAAAAGAATGTGTAGAAGGTGGCCAATCATATTCTCATATGATAAAAGGATGGGCAAGAGCTAAGAACAAATTTAGGGCTGATGCACATGGGATATATGCCACTGCTTCGTTGAATGAATACATGGTTTATTTAGGAATGATGTTATGTAGACTCTTCGGAAGAAAAGACCCTTTTCATTTCAATGCAGACTGGACACCATTTTTAGAAGAGGTTTCAGAAGGGCGTAGTTTTAATTGGCATAAAATATTATCAGATAACATTGCCTCAGAAGTTATAAACTACAAAACAGCTAGGGAAAAGGGACAGCCAGTGGCCTTTTACATGTCGGCTTATATAATGGATGTTATTTGCTTTAAGACTCCATTCCCATTGATGAATTGGAGTTGGGATCCTTCCTGTGCAGAACCTATCCATAAATATCATTCGGCTATGTGGGAAGACAATGCCAAAGATAATTTTTATAAGATATGTCATTATGTTATAATTCCTCTACACAGTATGTTCTTCGGATGTGAACCTCCTCGGATTTCACATACCATTATAGAAAATCTTAAGACAGTTGCTGATTGGTTCATTGAAGAACATTTCTCATATGTTAGGGTTTATGGGTGTTCTATCCCACCACATGCACTCCCAAAAATACTTCCAGATAGGTTAATTTGCAGAGAAATAGCTTATCAGTTAGTAAACGACGGTATTGGACTTGAATTAAAAGCTCAACAGAAGAAGTCATGGCCGCATTTTCCTGTTTATCTAGGAAAATTTTCTTTATTGAACTTTGGTCATGCCAAGGCAGAAGCAGAGTCACTGAGTGAAGTAAAATTAGTAGATATAGAACACAGGAGACATGATCCATATCAAGTTATAAATCGACATGTTGCACAATGTGGATTGAAAGCATATGAACATGAGGAGTCATTTTATGATGATGTTTTCAGAAATGCTAAGTCATATGATGAAGTTCAGAGCAGAGTGCAGACCTTGTCACCTAAAGCACAGGTGGGGTTTGCATCTTTCCAAAGAAATAGAAGACAATGTTTACAAAAGATTTTGCAAGGTGAAGTATCGAGATCTGAGCAAGGGTCAGAAACCATTCCTCCTGGTTTCGAAACTATTATTCAATATGATACAAGTAGTAAAGGTAAACTGAAAG
This sequence comes from Picea engelmannii, assembly GCA_009831015.1. Taxonomy (NCBI): domain Eukaryota; kingdom Viridiplantae; phylum Streptophyta; class Pinopsida; order Pinales; family Pinaceae; genus Picea; species Picea engelmannii. The sequence continues at coordinate 79,425 of ML816505.1, forward strand.
ATTCCAATGGGCCTCCTGAAAATACAGAAAGTTCACAGAACAAAGAAATACAAACATAAAAAGGAAAAGGAGCAGAAACAAATCTCGTACACCTTGATGATATTCCAGAAACAGTTGGGGGAAAAGCTTCACAGGAACTTGGGAGTCCCATAACAGCATTAACCCCATTATAATCTACTTTTGGAAATCCTCACGAGGAAGCTTTGTACGTGAGTGATTTAGAACCAATTAGTAGAGATGAAATACCATCATCAGATTATTTTTTCAGCAAAAAATGAAGAGCTGTGTTGAAACAGGAATTACATCCCGTGGGAGAAAAAACAGTCAAAAAACACAAGATTATTATTGATGGGAGAAAGCTACAAGAAAGTTCATTTTCTACGGAGTTAGCAGGGTCTATGGGGGCCATAGCGTCAGCCAATATGTACTCTGTAGGAAATTTGATCAATACAATAGATCAGAAGAATCAGGAAATTACACAGCTACAGGACAGACTGAAAGAAAATGACAAATTGATTGGATGGGGTATACAAAAAGGTCTTGAGCAAGCGAGGCTCAAAGATATACAGGATATTCAAAAGTTAAATGAAAATTTAACTGAAGCAAAGCATATGATTCAAACTACCCAAGAACAAGTGCAGGCACTGAGCAATGAAAATAAATCGCTGCAAGACAAGATCATTTCAATTGCTAACTAAGTAATTGGAATAGATCAATTTAAGACTAAAGCAGTTGAGATATATGCTAATATCCAGGAAGAACAACAAAAGGTATTTTGCAATCTGGAAACCATCCAGAGTTATTTTCATGAATCTAAAAGATCCTTGGACGAGGTCGTGTTAAAAGAATTGGAAGCTAAGGTAGTAAGAAATTCTTTCGAAAAGATACTCACTGCTTTACAGAAGGAGGAAATTGAAAAATCACAAAAGTTGTCTATTGTAGAGCAGTTAAAGGGAGATGCAATGATAAAAGTTTGGGAAACAAACTTGGAAGGAAATAAAAAGATCACAAAAAATGTCAACGAAGATTGCCAAAGGATTTTTGATTCCATTGAAAAAGATTCAACGCACATCAGGACAGATGGATTATCCAATTCATTAGGAGAGATTGACATTAACAGGTATCAACTAAAAGAAAAAGAGGAACTGGAAGAGAAGAAAGCTGAAGTTTCAAATATCAAAATAGTCAATATGGCTGAAATCGAGAAGCTAATGATAACTCCCAGTTCAAAACTGGAAAAAGTTAAATCCACAGAGAAAGCGATTGCAAGCCAGTTGCCAGGGTTACAAAGAAGCTTCTTCTCCTTTGAAGCAAACGAGATACCTGAGGCCCCTAAGGCTTTGGTGAACTTTTTAGAAAAACATGTTCAAGCAACTGAAGCAGATAAAGAAAGTTTTCCTACTCAGAGTTAAAACTTTGTAAACATTTCTATTTTTAGTAATTTGTAATAAATTATAAACGGTTGACATCAGTCTATTACAACTGAGAGATTAGGAAGTTGGTTAGTTACCAACAGAAATTTTGGACAGAAATGTATAAATATGATTTCGTGAGGCTGAAAAAGGGCTTCAGAAATTTTGGAAAAATACAATTTTGTACGATCAGCTTCAAGGTTTATCAGAATATCATTCACAACAAGATTCTGGATCTTGTCGTTCAATGACTATATTTTTGTCCCTCTCTATGTTTCATTTGTTAAATCTTCTTCTTAATGTACATTTCTAGCAAGTGAATCAGTTTGGAATTATATGCAATTATTGTTTATAGTATAAGATTGGTTTGGATGTTGAATGTGTTGCAGTTTTTCCTCTGGGATTATTTCAATAATTTTAAGACCTGCAACCTTCTGTTCCTTAATAATTTCTTTGTTATAAAACCCGCGTTCCTTTCTTATTGTAATAGAAATATAAAATTCTTTCTTGATTAAAGCCTTATATCTCTATGTGTTATGTTCTATCGTTTATTACTTCATAATTGTCACTGAACCAGGAAACGGCCTTGCTTGTGTCTTCATTTTATGTTTTAAGTTTTAATGTTGTTTTATCAACATCTTACCCGAATGTCTGAAGTAACAAATCTATAAAAAAACCCTTTTTACAAACATATAAATTTTCAATCACCCATGACAGTCCCTAACAGAAGATAGCCAAACGTAGAACCCGGTTTACAGGATCAAACTAGCATTGCATTGAACCTATTTAAGACCATCTTACAAATTGCAACAAATAGAACCGAGTTAGAACGATCGTGGGCAGTGATTGAACGCGACATAACCATCCAAGAACAACGAGAGGCAAGGCAGAGACAGTTGAGAAACTGACTCTGATCTAGTTTTCTTTGTTTCTTTGTTTCAAAAGTGTTATCATTTTCGGATGCCTAGACGGTGTGTTTTATAGCCTTAAAACACAAACTCTGGAACAACATCATTTTGGCATCGTTGTCGGGGATCGAAGTAACGAATTAATTCCCTGGGAAATAATGACATTGACAATTTCTGTTTTTGATAGTGAACAAGAATAGAAAACTTTAAGGCTAAACTTATCTTTCACTTGGCGACTCCACATTTAATAAACTGGCTAGTAGCCGAAAAAATACCCGAAGAAACCCGGATACCAAACAGACCTCGCCAGTCTCAAATCCGGAGAAAATCTTAAAATTAAGAAAATCT
>ML816505.1:120673-139366 GCA_009831015.1 Picea engelmannii
TACAAGGATAGAAATGATAGAGTATTTTTCAATTCCCTAATCTTGACTAGGTAGTTGTATCGCCACGGAAAACTAAAGGTGTTGGATAAACATTTTTTTTTTGTTTTTTTTTTGGAAGAATGAAGTGATGTAAATTTGGACAAAATTGTTATTTTTTTGTTGTTGAAATTGTATTTCTTAATTCATAAATCGATCCAGTGTGTTTAAAAACCTCCAAGGTATCTATATCATACAAACTTAACCACTCAAATTTGCAAATCCAACCATTGCTCACCAATAGAAATATTAAACTAGACCAAAACCAAATGTATGAAGTGAGAACAATCTTTTCTTGAGCACAAACTTTTAAACTTCTATTAAAATTGCCAATATGCAACTCTCTTGAGGAGAGGATGATGGTATGCCTATGAAGGCTATTGTAGTTCTCCCTTGAATAACAAAATACCCATAATCATTAGTTGTGGTTTTTTCCTCATTTGGGTTTCCACATATATCACTGTGTCAAGTATGTGTTTGTTGTTCTTGGTTTCATATGTGTTTAATCTTACTTAGTTTATGTTCTAGTTTTGTTCTCTTAAATTGGTATATGAAACTACAAAAAAAAAAAAAAAAAGTTTAAACTAGACCACAACCAACCAAATGTATGAAGTGAGAACAATCTCTTTTCTTCAGTGCAAACTCTTGAACTTCTATTAAAATTTATAGTATGCAGCTCTCTAAATTTATAGTATGCAGCGCTCTGAACTATCATAAATAGGTTAGTATATGAAACGGCAAATTGCGTAGGCACTGCTACTAAAGTTGCGAACATGCAGCTCCCTTAACTATGATAAATAAGCTAGTACATAAATCTACAAATTGCATTGGCACTTTTGCCAATATGCAGCTCTCTTAACTATGATAAATAACTTAATAAGCTGGTACATAAAACTACAAATTGCATATGCTTTATATTTATTTATATATATATGTTTGTATGGGGCATGGCAAGCTTAAATTAACCCAATAACTGTGAGGTGGCGATGTTTTAGGCCCTTCTTTTTATATTAATTTATAAGTATTAAATATTTCCATTTAAAAAAGTTTCAAAGGTATAATTTTAAAATGTTATTGCAAATACACTCAAATAATAATCACCTTGTATTATTAGAGAAATAAAAATATTTATTTTTTCAAACAACCATAATAACAATTTTTTTTTTTTTGGTAAATGGAGGTTATATTTTCTAAAAGATGCAGACCAAAGTGCAAGAGGATCTAAATATAGAAAAGATGCAGACCAAAGTGCAAGAGGATCTAAATATATATAATGCAAAAAAGTGAACGACATATATAATGCACATTATTATTTTCCTCCATTACAGTTCGACGGCAATAATTGTTTTGAATAATGTACCGAATGGAAGTGGCCGTGTTCACCAAATATAACCTAAATAGAACAGTATATATTAAACTAAGGAATTCAGAGGACAGCACAATAGGATCTAAAGATACGATACAGAAAAAAGTGAACCAGGCATATTATTATTTTTCTCTAGACAGTTCGACAACAATAATTGTTTTCACTAATGTATTTTGAATCGATTATATTGCAAAGCCGGCCAGCTCTCTTCTCAGCCACTCCCATACTTGGCGTTCAGACAAAGTCAGTAATAAGAGAACCAAATGTTAATTCCTCCTGAAATACTCGAGATGTCGAATAATTTATTACAAATTCTTTGTTAAACAATTCTCTTTTAGTCTAGGTCCGGAAAAAAAAGTCAGGAAGCAATCACTTGTCAAAGTCATCATGAAATTTAGAAAATAAGAAGAATAGAACAAAGTAAACGCAAGGTGGTAATTTAGGATTGTTACTGAATGCCAATAATCTGGCCCATGTAGAAAGAAATTGCAATACTTGTCGAGATATGTTCGGCGTGCCGTGCCCAACCGTCGGTTCTATTACTTTATGGTGTTTGTATGGCTATTCCCTTGTTACACGAATAAATCATTTTCTGGATGTAAGGTTATAGTGGGAAATTTATTAAATAATTCCCTATTGCATGACTGGAATCGATTTTTGGTTGACTGGACTTTAGAGCAAATATATAAATAGGATGGCATGGTATAAACATTTCATCAGTCGAATTCTCGTCTAATGCCGTGTAGATCTGTTGCAGAGACGCATCTCAGTTTAGTCACTTATCTTCTCTTCTCTTTGCCAGAGTATCATACTCTTTCTGTATAATACGTTACAGTCTGTGATTTTGCTTTTCTTGTAATAACCACATCGTGTTCAAATAGAGAAGTTGGCTTACGTAAATTACTTGAATGATGAAGAGCTGTGCAGTGATTATTTTATTGTTGTTTGCAGCCCCGTTAGGTGAGGCTTCTAGGATTTTCGGCTTCAAGCCATTTTCTCTGAAAAGCGATTCTCAGGTTAAAGCTACTCCTGCGAGTAGTTATCCATCAGTCTTGGAAAGGACTGCCGAGAAGGCAGTCCTGGAGATGAACGAATGTTTTAGCAGAAGAGAGAACCTTGAAAAGAATCCTGGTTCAGAGGCTAGCTTGAAGCCGAATGTATTGGCAAAATCGAAGGCTTCAGATCAGCGTTCTGATGAACTTCTTCAGACAATCCTTCTTTCTCTAAAATTTAATGCGGTTCAACATGAAGAGAAGAAATCTGTTCCGCCGTTTCAACCTTTAGGCCACAGCCCTGGGATTGGTCACGATAATCCACCTGGATCGAGGCAGTGAATGGCGTAAGCTGGCGAAGCCAATGAAACACACGCTAATATTTGGAAAGGAAGACCTCACAGCTAGTAATAGGCCATTCTATTTATTTTCAAGCATGTATGGGGTGGCTAATTTGTATTATCTCTGATATCATACGAAGTATTGTGCAGTTAACAGATAAAATATGAATATGGTGTAAGATGTAAAGCTTTTATATATGAAATGAAACATTTTCCTCAAATGTTTCTTCTATCAGTAGCGATGTTTCACTTTCGACTGCCTATAACATAGTAGGGTCAGTCGCAGAGTACAAAATGACAGAGATAGTTGTAAAGTATAGATATATTGCTTTCGATATGGATATACCTATTTCATGGTAAATGACACTTTTATTAGTCTCTTAAAATTTATGCCGCAGCTCTCACTGGTCTCGTCCTGAATTTGTATTTGTGTAGTTGATCTTCAATTAATGTTCATGTTTCACATTCTAATAACGTTTTTCCCATTGAAACGCGTGCTAATAATAAGAAACGAAGATCTCACAGCTAACGTTTGTAATAAGCCGTTAAATTGCTTGTGAAACATGCATACGATGGCCAGATTGTATTGTTTCTTGTAGTATAAGAAGTGTTTTCGGTTACCAGTTCAAATCAGAATATGGTGTAAGATATACAGGTTGTATCTATAAAATAAAACTTTTTTCTCATCTTTTTAGTCTCAACATCTATAGCGCACAAACAAACTTTGTGCAGTACAATTGCAAACACTGTGCGCTATAAAACGTCACTGAACTCTCTGACTTACTGTGCAGTGAAGACTTCACCGTATACATACCCAGCATTGTGATGATAACACTTAATCAAATGATTTCTTCATACTGTGCTACTCATGATTTCTTCATACTGTGCTATTCTTGAAACATAAACTCACAGAAATATTTTCGGTGTAGATTCAAGAACATATGAACCTGCTTAAAACTTGTTCAAAAACAGAAATAATATTTCTGTGTAGATTCAAGAACTTATGAACCTGCTTAAAACTTGTTCAAAAACATAAATAAGATATCTTCAAGTGTTTGAACACAACATAAACTCAGAAATACATCAACACACAAGGATGTTCTGATGTCTCTAACTAGGAAGATCTAAACCCTAAGAAGGACTGGATTGGGGAGTGAGTCTAGGAAGGGGGTGATGCTCGCCCAGATAGAGATATTTATCGATAGACCACTTGAGAGGCGTGCTCCCACGTAATACATCCCCCGGGGCGGGCGGCGGGGCTTACCCCTACGGAATCGCAGTTACTACAGAGCCCCATTTACACCTGGCACTTAATATATTATAAACTTTATAAACTTGAGTGTTGCACGCAATAACATGATACAAACTATGTCGAGTTTTGGCTCTAACAATTTCTGCAAACTTACAAAACACAGTTTGTGCTCTCAGAATTCTTAGACTCCTTACACAGATGTGGTTTCTTGCTAACTATTGACTCTGTTCTCTTTATTTCTGCATGGACTACTTACAAACTCCTACATATATAGATGAAAACAAAGATTTCATATAGAATAGATTTCATGTAGAATCTAAACAATTAAGACACTCATTAAATAAACTCTTCCTAACACTCTTTCTTCGCGTTTCACTATAACGTCTCTTCTTTCCATGACAGAGAGAGTCTACATAAACTTAAAACTCAAGACTTGTAATTAATATTTCCAATACTCCTCAATTATAAGTAGGTGAGTTTACAAAATACAAAATTTATATCAAAAAATCATATTCATATGAATTGTCAAATATTTGCAACTAGGTCCACACCTAAAGAACTTGGAAGTTTATGAAATGCATTTATTTGCAAAGATTTTGTAAATATATTTGCAATGTGTTCTTTAGACCTGCAAAACTCTAAACAAATTTCTTTGTTATTCACTAATTCTCTCATAAAATGATACCTTGTATCAATATGCTTGGTTTTCTTATGAAACACATGATTCTTTGATAACATGATGGCTGAATTATTGTCAGAAAACATTGTAATTGGTTCTTGTTGTTCTTACAACAAATATTTTAACATTATTCTCATCCAAACTACTTGACAAGTTGTGCATGTAGTTGCCTTCAGCTCAAACTTGGAGAATGGATTGCTTCCTTGATTCCCATGATACTATACTTGTTCCAAAATGAAATGTGTACACTAAAGTACTTTTCTTGTAATCTATGTTGCCTCCACAATCACTGTAGTTTGAAATATTTTGAAATAGAACACATTATGCCAAAGTCTTTTCTTCCATTCACATATATTAGAATTATCTTTCCTTCCTTCCAATGGGATTCTTTCAGAGACTCCATGAAGCTTGAAATCAGGCTCACTCCATATATAATATCAAACCTTGTTGTTTTTATATACATAAGACTTCCTACCATCATTTTAAACACATTGGGATCCACCTTGGAACCTTCATCTTCCTTGCTTAACTTTAATCATCTTATGACAAGTGTAGGAGCTCCTATGGAATTTATTATATTGAATCTCTTCAATATTTCATGAGCATATTTAGATTGTGAAATAAATGTATCATATTTGGACGAGTGAACTTCAATGCCCAAAAAATATCTTAGAAGCTCCAAATAAGTCATTTCAAATTCATTCTTCATGACTGACTTAATTTTTTCTATGCCAAAGGCACCTGTAAAAATAAAATAATCCACATTTAAGCAAACAATTAGCATATTACCTTGTTGATTTTCTTTGATTTAAAGTGTTGGCTCACATGGACTTCCTTGAAATCCATGAGATAAGACTATGTGATTGTACCAAGCTCTGGGATCTTAATTTAATCCATACCATTCCTTCTTCAATCTGTACAGTTTGTTTTCTTGTTGAGGAATCTCATAGACTTGTGGTTGTTCCACATATACCTTTTTCTTCTAAATTTCCATTCGAGAATGTTGATTATACATCCATTTGGTAAAAATACCATATTTTTTAAGCACCAATGGTTAACATAGTTGTGACTATGTCCATGAGCGCAACTAGTGAAAATGTTTAACTAAAATCAATTCGAGGTTGATGTGTAAAACCTATAGCAACTAATCTTTCCTTGTGCTTCTATACATTCTAATTTTCATCTTGCTTGGTTTTATAAATCCAATTGACAACTTATCACATACTCGTCTTCAGGTACATCTACAAATTTATTCTCAATGCTTTTAATTTCTTCATCCATGGGGTGTGCCCATACATCATCTTTGACAACTTCTTCAAAAGTCAATGGATCACATATTTGTTAAAATAGAACAAAGATTGAAAATGAATTTGTTGTGTCAACATTATAGATGTCACAAAGACTTCTTGCCTTTCTTGGTAATAGACTTTCTAATGTTGGATTTCGAGATGTAGAACTTCTTGGAATGCCTGCAGATCTCACTCGAGTAGTGTGTGCTTTGATTTGTGTTGCATTTCCAAGAGTGGGGGGAATTGTGCATTGAATTATAACTGGTGTTTGAACCACTTAGTATTCCATGTCATCATGCTCGATACCATCAATAATTTTAATTGTTCTTTCTATGCTTTCATTCCATGCTTCATTCTCCATAAGACTGCCTACCATCCTTTTAAATATAGTGGGATCCACCCTGGACCCTTCATCTTCCTTGCTTAACTTTAATCATCTTATGACAAGTGTTGGAGCTCCTTTGGAATTTATTATATTGAATCTCTTATGTATTTCATGAGCATATTTAGATTGTGAAATAATTGTATCATCATTGGACTGGTGAACTTTAATGCCCAGAAAAGAAGCTCCAAATCAATCATTTCAAATTCTTTTTTCATGACAGAATTAAGTTCTTCTATGCCAAAGGCACCTATCAAAATCAAATACTCCAAATTTAAGCAAACAATTAACATATTACCTTGTTGATTTTCTTTGATTTATAGTGTTGGCTCACATTGACTTCTTTGAAATCCATTCTAAGTGAGATACGAATCTATGTGACTATACCAAGCTTGGGATCTTGATTTAATCCATACCGTGCCTTCTTCAATCTATACACTTTGTTTTCTTGTTAAGGAATCTCATAGCCTTCTGGTTGTTCCACATCTACTTTTTATTCGAAATATCCATTCAAGAATGTTGATTTTACATCCATTTGGTAAAAATATCATCTACTCTACGCACCAATGGCTAACACTAACATAACTTTGACTATGTCCATGGGCACAACTAGTGCAAATGTTTAACTAAACTCAATTCTAGGTTGATGTGTAAAACCTATAGCAACTAATCTTGCCTTGTGCTTCTATATATTCTCATTTGGATATTGCTTGGTTTTATAAATCCACTTGACATTTATCACATCCTCGTCTTGGTACATCTACAAATTTCTTCTTAATGCTTTTAATTTCTTCATCCATGGCCTCTGTTGATGCAGAAGCATCATTCCAACTCAGCATATGTGCCAACCAAGCAGCACATCCAACGTGCATTCATGAAGGAGAGAGGCCAAGCCCTCTCATTTTTCAAATTTTTGAAATTCGATCCCATTTAGGAATTTGTGTTTATAAGGCTTCTAATGCCAAGTACACGTTTGTACAGGAGGTGGTTGAGTTTTCCGTTAGTGGTTACCTACAACTAAGTCCAGATCACTCAGATCTATGACCTTCCATTTTTGTAATGTAGCCTCTCTGTGAGAGTGATAGTTCAGTGATGGTGAGGTGGAGGATAAGCTCATGAGAGAGCCCTCTTTGTAATGAGAGAGTCAGGATTCGGGCAAGGAGTCTCTAGGAAATTAGAGAGGTTAGAAGGGAAGCTCAGGTAGGAAGTTAGGAGAGACCAGAGAAGAGAGGTCTCAAGAGGGACAGAGTTGAGACTTGTTACAGTCCAACCCTTGTAAACATTCTGTATAGATACAGAGACTAATAGAAAAGTAGTTTTTCCTGCATATTTTTGTTCATGTGTCTATGTTTCAGGAATGAATGTTGTCGGCATAGGTGATAGATAGATTCTTATCTCTGTTTGTGAGTTTGTCGATTTCTTTCTGGGCTCTTTAGGCTGTGCAAGGAGTGCACAACAGAACAGAGGAGGTTCTGTAGCCAGCGCAAGGAGTACGTATCTGAATCTCTCTTTCGATATCAGAGGGGAACATGCTAGGTAGGCACACCAGGAAGAATTCATATTCAGGAGAAGCCTCAAAGTTACTGAACACTCTGGAGGTGAAGACTGTGCAGTGAAGGCACAAAGAAGATAGAACTACTGAAGGTGTTGCAGAAGCTCTTCCAGGCAGGCATTGATAGAATGCACATGGTGCATTAAGAAGAACTATGTTTTGAGTTCTAAGAGAAGACAAAACTTTTGAAAGTTCTATGGAATCTCTGCTAGGTGGGCATTGAGCGGGTGCAAGTGTGCACATAAGAACTCCGTTTCGAGTGTAGAGGGGGAGAAGAAGAGTGTCTAAGAGAAGATACTCACGGAGATGCTAAACACTCTGTCAGGAGAAGCTCTGAAAAGAGTGCATCAAGCAAAGAGAGTGAAAGAAGAACATGCACAGAGAAAACCCTTCGAGATTTCTGGGTTGACAAAGCTCAGGAGGGAAATCGTTTCTATAACGCAAGTGAGACCCGAGGTCACTCGGTTCACAGAGAAAGAAAAGGTCGAGGCCTTTGAAGCCTCATAAATCTTCCAAGGAAAAGGAAGAAGCAAAAACTCAAGAGGAAGATCTACAACAACTGTCAGATCTTGTGCAAAGACCCGACAACCATCGGATCCGAAAAAAGGTGCATAGAGTTTAACCTTTGGTATTGTCATGCAGGAGAGCAGCTGAAGATGAATGACGAAGACACTTCATCGAGAAGTGCTGAAATCCCGACATTCGTTGGATCAGGCGAAGATGCATGGGGTTTAAACCCTTGAACTCTAACATTTCAGAATTTGGGACTTGGAGTAGCCAGAGATTGTGGAGATGTTGCATCGTGAATCCCCAATTCGCAAAATCCCGAAAGAGTCCAGATTGTTGGATTTGGAGCGCAGAGGCTTGAGAGTTGTCGGATCAAAGAACAGGAGGAAGGATCTGAGTCATCAGATTTAACATCAAGGTCTGTGAGCCGTCGGATCCAAGGGAAGGTGCACGAGGTTTAGTCCTCATATACGTCAAGGATAAGACTCGTAAAAGTCCCGAAGGAGTCAGGACCATCCTTCAAGGAGGACATTGGGCAAGTAGTCGAGGTTTTGGGGAAATCCCTAAAAGGCCCATTTCGACATTTCAACTACCTGAGGATGCAAAGGGAAAGAGTCGGAACTCTTGACCCATGAAATCGTGAAAGAACGTGAGCCGTCGGATCCGGGAGGCTAACAACCATTGATCTCCCTTAGATTCGGTACTTCGTCATTTCAGGTACTAGGAGATTGAAAGCCTGGAATCGTGACTGCTGAAGTCGTGACACTGAAAAGTGCGAAATCGCGAGAGGATCTAGACCGTTGGATCCAAGAATGGGATAGCCATTGGATTAGAAATCCTAGTAAATTTCAGAAATTGGGGGGTTCAGAACTTCGAAGGTTCCAAGGACGAGAGACGGGAGACTAGAGGTCAGGATTTGCGAAGTCTCGAAGTGATCAGGGTCATCTAATTGTGGAGGACACGTGGTGGAGATCGGGGATTTCGATACTCCGGATACCAGAAGTGCGAAGGGAAAGAATTCGAGGTTATTGACACATGAAGTCAAGAAACAACGTGAGTCGTTGGATGTGGGAGGATCATAGCCATTGATCTCTCCCTTGGATTTGGTGTTTTGACATTCTGGGTACCGGGAAGTCAAAGGATCAAGGACCGAGAAAACCTTCCATCAGGAAAGCCCGAAATCGCGAGTCACGAAGTCCTGAAAAGTGTTCAAAAGTTAGCGCTAGGACACGGGACCAGTCGTATGATAAACGACTTAGGGGAGGAGCTAGAGATTCGTTAGGCCTGTTTCGGGTTTCATAAATTCGAAGGTTGAAGACCAGAAGTCGTAGCTGTTGAAGTCGCGAAATCGCAAAACGTGAAAAGTCGGTAAGCGCTTGGACGCTAAGCACCTGGCCACACAGGGTGGTCACGTGGATGGAGACTAAGGGAGGTACAACCCTTTTCAGTGTTTTGATAACCGGGAAACAGAAGGACGAAGAGTCCAGGAGAAATCTCGCAGATAGGAGTCTTGAAACCCCGAAACGCGAAAGGCGTGGTTACAGCATAGAGAAGAACACTGAAGCAAATGTGTGCATGCAGGTTATTCTCAAATTTTTGTGCCAAGAATTCAAAGGGGACCTGTGGATTCAATTTAAAGGGGTTCCAGTGGGAGACAAAGAGCCATTTTGGTTATGGAGAAGATCGATCTAGAGACCGGGAGGTCAGCAGAACTCTGCTGAGGTAGGAGAACTGCGTCAAGGGTATCAGAGCAAAGGAGAAAAAAAGAAGAAGGAGGAGGTCGTCACTTTGTTCATAAAGAAAGGAGAGATGGAAGGAGAAATTCTGATGACAATAGGTGGAATCAGAATCAAAAATTCATCTGAATGTAGCAGGTGAAGAAGGAAACAAAGTGTTAGACCTCTGTGGAGATTGTTGCAAGGTGCGCAGCAACAAATAGACAACCAGGTGAGTTGTAGGGGGACACGGAGATGCTCTCAGATGTAGAGTGATCCTTAGGCTTGCCAGGAGGGCAGGTGAAAGAAGAAAATGGCTACTGAAGGCCATGAGCATGGTGGAAGAGGAGACCACCAGTAGATGAGCAGAGTTGAGAGGGACAAAGAACTCGCTGAGATAAGAGAGAGGATGGAGGTGCTTGAATTGTGGATGTAGCAGAATGCACAAGCATGATGGGTATATGAATGGCCCATGAAAACAAAAGCGAAGTGGTCAGTCAATAAATTGTTGCCAAGGAGACAGTAAAGGTTGTTGAGGAAGTGACTGAGGTATGCTGAAAGCCTCAGTGGCATAGAATTGGTTTGCATTTGTGAGCCAGAAATTGGAGAAGCCCTCAGTGATGAGGAAGAGAGATCAGTTCCAAATATCATAAACTACCAGGAAAGAAAATATGAGTTTTTCAATTGCTAGGTGAGTAATGAGATGATATCATTGGAGAATCTCATAGACTGTCAGTAGGACATTAGGGAAAATTCATATTGCCAGGTGGGCAAAGGTATGAAATGGACTGAAGATGTCATAGACTGCCAAGCAAGTAGTGGAGAACTCCCATACTACCAGGTGGGCAAGGGAGAGAAAATGAGCTCATAAGTGAGTTCAGATCAGCAAGGAGTGATTATGGAAATGGGATCAATGGATCTCATGGACTCCCAGACGATCGGAAAAAATTTCCCAATTTTCCAGGTGGGCAACGGAACAAATTTGAGGCTAGGTGAAGACCTCATGAACTCAGAGGAGATTTCAGGTCAACGAGGAGTGCTAACAGGAGAATATCAGAGGAGCATTCTTATCATTGGAGGGATCAAGGTATTCCTACCAAGCAGCCTAGTGGAGGCCAGAGTAAGTGTTGCAGAGGTAGCAACAACAAACAGAGACCCAGTAGAAACTGTCATGGAGGAAGAAGTGAAGTAGACACTAAAGTTTTCCCAAGGGGAAGGAGAATATCATTCAACCGAATTGCTCAAAATTTTCAGCCACGGAGCTAAAACATGGATGACTATAGAACTAGAACCTGCAGCAGAGAAGGAAGCAGACAACATGGGATTTGTTGATCTGTGTGAAGAATTGGAAGCGCTGGAGAGAAGGGTGATGGTGCAAAGCCTGAACATCCAACAAGTTAGGTTGGAGATAGATGGAGGAGCATATTAGTCCTAGGAGAAGCTGGATGAAACTGAAAGTATGCCAGCAAGAGAAATTCTAGCAGGAGAATTGCCATAGGGAGAAGCTGAGTAGCAGTTCAGTGATGAAACTGCATAAGAGGAGTTTGCAGCAGAATGTCTAGATAGTGCCATAGAAGAGGAAAATAGAAAGGGGGATCATGATTATCTACCCACTGAGATGACAGAGTTGCAGCCGACGAGACTGCATACAGAGAACCAACCATGGGAGCAGATGGACAAGATAATTGAAGAAATCAGAAGGTTGATGTTGGATTCAACAGCAGAGACTGCTAGCGATGAGAAGTTGAGCAGAGGAGGACCTGCAAGAGAAGCAGAGCAACAACAACAATAGCAGAGCAGAGGAGAAGATGAACAACTCCAAAGAACAGTTTGGGATCAAGGTGGATTTCAACAGAGATGTCGAGGAGCTCATGATCAGGAGAACAACAGACTGTGAACCATTGGATCTTTAGCTCTGATAGCACTTGATGTAGTTCCCCTAACTCAACAGGGTTTTGTTGACCTCCCGGTCTCTGGATCGATCTTCTACCAAACCATAATGGCTCTTCGACTCCCACTGGAACCCCTTTAAATTGAATCCACGGGTCCCCTTTGAATTCCTGGCACGGGCCTTTGAGAATACACTGCATGCATGCCTCTGCTTCGGTGTTCTTCTCTATGATGTAACCATGCCTTTCGCGTTTCGAGACTCCTGTCTGTGAGAGTTCTCCTGAACTCTTCGTCCTTCCAATTCTCTATCGCCGAAACACCGAAAAGGGTTGTACCTCCCTCAGCCTCCATCTACATGACCACCCTCTATGACCATGCGCTTAGCGTCCAAACGCTTACCGACTTTTCACGTTTTGCGATTTTGCGACTTCAACAGCTACGACTCCCGGCCTTCAACCTTCGAATTTATGAAACCTGAAAGGAGCCTAACGGCTCTCTAGCTCCTCCCTTGGGTCGCTTATCATACGATCGGTCCCGTGTCCTAGCACTAACTTTTGAACACTTTTCGGGACATCATGACTCGCGATTTCGGGCTTTCTCTATCCAAGGTTTTTTGGGTCCTTTCTCCTTCAACTTCCCGGCATCCGAAATGTCAAAACACCAAATCCAAGGGAGAGATCAATGGCTGTGATCCTCCCACATCCAACGGTTCACGTTGTTTTGTGACTTCATCGGTCAAGAACCCCGAATTCTTGCCCTTCTCACTTCAGGTATCCAGAGTACCAAAATCCCCGATCTCTACCATGCGTCATCCACAATTAGATGACCCTAATCGCTTCGGGACTTCGTAACTCTTGACCTTTAGTCTCTCGTCTCTCGTCCTTCGACCCTCTGAGGTTTTGAAACCCCCCGATTTCCAAAATTTGCTTGGAGTTCTGATCCGACGGCTATCTTGTTACTGGATCCAATGGTCCAAATCCTCTTGCAATTTTGCACTTCACAACTTCGCAACTTTAGCAGTCATAATTCCATTCTTTAAATCTCCCGACACCCTAAATGTCGAAGAACTAAATCCAAGGGAGATAAACAGTTGTTAGCCTCCCGCATCCAACAACTCACGTTCTTTCGGGATTTCATGGGTCAAGAGTTCTGAGTCTTTCCCTTTGCATCCTTCAGTAGCCAAAATGCCGAAATGGGCTTTTCGGGGATTTCCTGGAAACCTCGACTACTTGCCACGTGTCCTCCTTGATGGACAGTCCTGACTCCTTCGGGAATTTGACGAGCCTTCTCCTTGACGTATACGAGGACTAAACCTCGTGCACCTTCCCCTGGATCCGACAACTCACAGACCTTGATGTTAGATCTGACGGCTCAGATCCTTCCTCCTATTCTTTGATCCGACGGCTCTCAAGCCTCCGCGCTCCAGATCCAACGGTCTGGACTCTTTCGGGTTTTCGCGAACTAGGGATTCGCGATGCGGCGTCTCCACGATCTCTCGCTGGTCCAAGTCCCGAATTCTGAAATGTTAGAGTTCAAGAGTTTAAACCCCGCGCATCTTCGCCCAATCCAACAGTTGTCAGGATTTCGGCACTTCTTAACGAAGTGTCTCCGCCATTCATCTTCAGCTGCTCTCCTGTGTGACGATACCAGAGGTTAAACTCTATACACCTTTCTCTGGATTCGAAGGTTGTCGGGTCTTTGGACAAGATCTGACGGTTGTTGTAGCTCTTCCTCCTGAGCTTTCGCTTCTTCCTTTTCCTTGGAAGATTTATGAGACTTCAGAGGCCTCGACCTTTTCTTTATCTGCAAACCTCGTAACCTCAGGTCTCGCCTGTGTTATAGAAACGCTTTCCCTCCTTAGCTTTGTCAACCTAGAAATCTCGAAGGGTTTTCCTTGTGCACGTTCTTCTTGCACTCTCTTTGCTCAATGCACTCCTTGTAGAGATTCTCCTGACAGAGTGTTCAACAACTCTGTGAGTGTCTTCTCTTCGACACTCTTCTTCTCCCCCTTTGCACTCGAAACATAATTCTTCTGTGCACACTTGCACCCGCTCAATGCCTGCCTGATAGAGCTTCCACAAAACTTTCAAAAGTTATGTGTTCTCTTCGAACTCGAAACATAGTTCTTCTTAATGCACCATGTGCATTCGCTCAATTCCCGCCTGGCAGAGCTTCCACAACACCTTCTGTAGTTTTGTATTCTCTGTGCCTTCATTGCACAATCTTCACCTCCAGAGTGTTCAGTAACTCTGAGGCTTCTCCTAAATGTGAATTCTTCCTGGTGTTCTCGCCTGGCATGTTCCCCTCTGATCTCAAAAGAGAGATTCAGATACGCACTCCTTGCGTTAGCTACAAAACCTCCTTTGTTTTGTTGTGCACTCCTTGCACAGCCTAAAGAAACTAGAAAGAAATAAAAAAAACTCACAAACAGATAGAAGAATCTATCTATCACTTGTGTCGAAAACATTCATTCCTGAAACATAGACACATGAACAACAATGTGCAGGAAAAACTGCTATTCTATTAGTCTGTGTATCTATACATAATGTTTACAAGGGATGGATTGTAACAAGTCTTAGCTCTGTCCCTCTTGAGACCTCTCTGCTCTAGTCTCTCCTAACTTCCTACCTGAGCTTCCCTTCTAACCTCTCTAATTTCCTAGACACTCTCTGCCCGAATCCTGACTCTGTCATTACAAAGAGGGCTCTTTCACAAGCTTATCCTCCACCTCACCATCTCTGAACTATCACTCTCACAGAGCGACTACATTACAAAAATGGAAGGTCGCAGATCTGACTGATCTGGACTTAGCTGCAGGTAACCACTAACGGAAACCTCAACCACCTCTTGTACAAACGCACACTTGGCTTTAGAAGCCTTATAAACACAAATTCCTAAATGGGATCAAATTTCAAAAATTTGAAAAACGAGAGGGCTTGGCCTCTCTCCTTCATGAATGCACGTTGGATGTGCTGCTTAGCTGGCGCATATACTGAGCTGGAGTGATGCTCCTATATCATTTGTCCATACATCATCTTTGACAACTTCTTCAAAGGTCAATGGATCATCTATTTGTTAAAATAGAACAAGGACTGAAAATGAATTTGTTGTGTCAACATTATAGATGTCACGGAAACTTCTTGTCTTTCTTGGTAATAGACTTGCTAATGTTGGATCTCGAGATGTAGAACTTCTTGGACTCCCTGCAGATCTCACTGGAGTAGTCTGCGTTTTGATTTGTGTCGCATTTCGAGGAGGGGAGAGAATTGCAAACTAAATTATAACTAGCGTTTGAACCACATCATATTCCATGTCATCATGCCTGATACCATCAATAATTTTAATTGTGATTTCTATGCTTTCATTTCATGCTTCATTCTCCACAAATTGAACATCGCTAGTGATTATAATTTTTTTGCAACAGGAACATACAATTTGTATGTTTTTGTATCTTCAAAATACCCGAGAAATATTCATTGATATATATTTTTATCTAGATTCTTTCTAGGCTAATTTGGAATATGTGCTTATGCCATGTGCTTATGCCACACAACCAAAACTTTTAACTGGGCCACATTATGCACTGGGCCACATTATGCTTCATACCTATTGGCTGCCAACATACTGCGCCCCATTTCCATGTTGGTGCGATTACTCCTATCTGCGACACCATTCTGCTGTTAATGCCATGAACTTTACAAAAGTTCTCAAACTCTCTTGAAATATATTTTCCTCCTTTGTTGGTTCTTACAACCTTGATGTAACAGGGCATTCTATTGCTTTTCAAACATGCATGGGATGGCTAATTTGTATTATCTCTGATATTATAAGAAGTATTGTGCAGTTAACAACTCAAATCAGAATATGGTTTATGATGTACAGCTTTTATATATCAAATAAAACATTTTCCTCAATTTTTTCTTACCGCACTGTAGAAAATGACAGAGATAGTTGTAAACTATGGATATATTGCCTTTGGATATGAATATATCTCTTTCATGGTAAATGACAATTTTACTCCTCTCTTAAAATTTATGCTGAACCGCCTCTCACTGGTCTCGTCATGAATTTGTGCAGTTGATCTTCAGTTAATAATTATGTTTCACATGGTAATAACGTCTTTCTTCCATAGGAAGTGAATGGCATAAGCTGGCGAAGCCATTGAAACGCATGCTAATATCAGGAATGCTAATATCAGGAAAGGAAGATATCACAGCTAACTTTTGTAATAAGCCATTGAATTGCTTGTGAAACATGCATGCGATGGCTAGATTGTATTGTCTCTTGTAGTACACGAAGTATTTTGCGGTTACCAGTTCAAAACAGAATATGGTGTAAGATATACACGTATTTATACTAGCCCCTCCACTTACAGGACATGCGCGAACGTTATGTTTTTGTTAATCCTGACCTTTAATTTGTGTACAGGAGGAAGAATGTTTTTTTATGGTTAAATCTCACATTGATTAATCTGGAAATTGTATGGTTAATTCTCACACTGATTAAGATGGAAATTTTGAATAGATATACTCCTCTAGCCTTAAAAATCAAACTTTTTCTCAATTTTTTTTTAATTCTATCAGTAGCTATGTTTTAGTAGGGTCATGCGCAGCGTAGAAAATGACAGAGATCGTTGCAATGAATATATCTAATGCTTTGGCACGTGAATATTTCTATTTCATGGTACATAGCATTTTTACATCTCTTAAAACGATAGAGTAACAGAGGTCGTCACAGAAAGGGATTCAAAATGAAGAGTTCAACTTATGGGCTAAACGTATCCTAGTCTAAAATCTCTGCAATATTTTAAAGAATATCCTTCAATATGAATAAAATAAACTTTCAAAGCATATTTATTTTAAACCGCAGCTCTCGCACGTCTGATTATGAATTTATGCTAATATTTTTTTTTAGATGAATCCTAATACTGTATGTTTGGACATCATTATGTGTAGAGTCCATAATAAATAATTTGATGGCTTGTCTGTGTTGTTACTAAGTTCTCGGCATGTTTAACATCCAAAGCTAATAGCAATTATAAGTAATAATTTAACGTCCAAAGCTAATAGAAATTCTAAGGAAACCTTATTCGGTCTCTCATTTTTTAATTCTAGAATACAAATAAATTACTCCATGGAGTCATCAATCACATGTGAACAGGATACCCATCCTTCATGTACGAATTAAAACATATCAATGTACAAAAACGTATCCATATTAATGGTAAAGATTAAAGTCCATTTATATTGATGTATATATATGAAGCATCTAATATTTTAATAATTTAAAGGGATTCATTTATCATGAATATCATTTATAGTTATTAATTTTTCATAATTTTAAATAATTCACTTTTCATTGGTTACATTAAATTAAATGATTTTTAAATCATTCTTTTTTTTTTCCACGAGAAAAATACTCTTTATATACCGAAAGGTTATAAAAATTTACATATACTGAAACTTACAGCAGACAACATTCTTTTGAAGAAAAGCAAAAATCCTGAAAAACTGATCATGACAGTCAAGACTTGCAGCAACCAAATCTAAACGAAGACGCTTCAGATCAGGATTAACATCTCAGATACCTGACTGTCTCTTCCGATCAAAGAGTTTCAGACCCAAGATGACCAAGATAAATCAAAACTTAATCTTGTTTGAAGGACCTTCATTGCCATCCTCCCAAACAGCAAAAGATATATGACCTGAGGGAAAAAGAAAAGAGTTTTTTGATAAGATATCCGCCACGCTGTTTTCTTCTCGAAAGATGTGTTTGAAAGCAAGATTTTTGTACAACAGGACAACTTCTTTGGTTCTCTCTTTCCAGCTTGCAAGAACTGCTACTTGGAAATCAGCGAGACCATTTAACCAATCAATGATCAGTTTAGAGTCTCCAAGAAGTATCAAGTCTTCGGAGTATCTGCTTGCCAAGACTAGAGAAGCCCAAGCACGAACAAGCTCTGCCTTTGTATTAGATCCGGAGCCGCAGTTCAGAGTCCAACGAATACTTGAATGAGAGCTTAAGACAATTTCCCCCCCTGCTTCGCAAAGAGTACCTCCTTTTTGAGAAGCACCATCAAACCAGGTCACTATTCTATCAGTAGGGATAATCAGGGTAGGTCGACTGGTAGGCGAAGTCTTTATCACCAGTCTGTGGCTTATTGCTTCAGCAAGGATAAGTTTTGTGATACTAGAAGAAGAAGGAGTCTTCTCTTGAAAAAGTGCTTCATTTCTTGCTTTCCAAACATGCCAGCAGAGATGGATAAGGATCAAATGATATGTGTTGTTTTCCTTGAACCAGGTATGCATACAGTCTTGAGTACTGGAACCCGACCAAGGAAAAGTGATCTTCAGCACAGATTGGAGACCTGTCCAGATCGCTCTAACGAAGGGACAAAAGAAGAACACTTGGAGCGTTGATTCGTTGGGCAACTTGCAGAGAATACAACGACTCGGGCCCTCCCAGCCACGATCTTGTAGTTTATCCCACATTAACAATTTGTTTTCAATCAGGATCCAAGCAAAAAGTTTAATTTTCAGGGGGTAGTCTTCTTTCCAAATTCTAAGTCTCCAGCTGTCTTTGATAGGTTTCTAGCAACCTAAAGTCAAAGCAAGATATACATTTTTTACCTTGAGATGTCCCGAACCATCTCTGCCCATCCAGCTAATAGTATCTGGTTTCTTTTGCAATCT
>ML816506.1:0-17762 GCA_009831015.1 Picea engelmannii
CAATCATTAATGGGATGTATGGTATATAATGTTACCAAAAAAGTAACATGGAAAAAGGAAGACTCTCCAAAAGTAGTGGAGTCGCTATCATGAATGTATTCTCTGACCATCCATCTTGTTTGTTTCCACACTGCTCAAAATTGGAGATAAAGTAGGTATCAGATAGTCCACCAAAACGGTATCTTCCACTCTCTTTGCCCGAGACAACAGTAAAGGTCGACCGACTCCCCTGTACGGCTTGATCACATGAAGACTTCTCCCTAGTAGAAAATGCTAAGCACTGGCTGTGGATTTGACAGTTGTGTTGAATCCGGGCAAGAGGAGAGGATAATACCAGTGGCACTCACTGTCAAGAATGACGTGTTCAAGGAATCAGTGAATACGTGTTCGGCGGTGGGATTCGTTGTTAGTGGCCGCCTTTCTTCGAGGCGGTTGAATGAATGAATATTGAGTGTGAAAATGAAATTTGCCTGCAAATTGAATTTAAGTCGAAGACTCCATGAAAATGCCATCTCAAAGTCATAAAAATAGTTTAGTACGACTCGAAACATAAACAGCCACATACTCTAATAAGTTTCACCAAAACAAATGATGCAATATTTGGTAACATGATAAATAATCCATTCAATATTCCATAGCTTCACAAGAATCTAGCGTGGGCATCCATTATATTCTTGCCAAAGAATCATTAGTATTGGATATGTTTTTATTGGTCAAATGTGATGTTTTATCATGGAGGGAGCAAGTGTGCATATCATTGATGACCATGAACTGTTACTCTTTAGCCTTTGTCTTCAATCTAGTAAATTTCTGTGCAGTTAGTGAGTCTCACAGCGCTTTGCTCCCACCCAACAATGGTCCTCTTGATCCTATTGTTACTCTTCACTTTGGTGTCTTCAGAGTGGTAAGTGGCTTGTCCTGGGATCATCTCGCACCTACACAACACCCTCTGGTGGAGCTCCATGCTTCGGCCAACCTACTATTTCTCTGCTTTCTAGCTTCTGAGGTCACAACTGAGTAACTATTCTGCAACTTTTATACCAAGGGGTTCAATCAAGTCAGACGTTCTTCTGTCATCATCTTTTCGTTTCAAATCTCCATGTGTGTGTGTCTATGAAAATATGTCTCTCTTGGATGCCTTTAACCGTTGTCGACATGTTCATCATCAATTCTCTCTTAACTACTATGTGCTTATTTATCTTTTGCTCATCAATATTGTCTTCATGTTGTTATTTAATATGATTTTGTTGTTGTATCGAGTCTTACAACTGATATTACATGAATGATAACTAATTATGACTTGATTACAAGTGCACGAACTTTATGTGTTTTCGACTAGGAATCAACTATTGTCGGTGAGAACCCGAACTCGTCGGTTTAACCCCCTCCTTTCTATTTTGATTCATATTTTCAATACATTTTGAAATTGAAACTGACAACATAATGATTTTCCTTTTCTACATATTCGAATATTGAGTCAACTAGACTCAACTAGACTCGACTCGACTTAACATTCTCGACTCGAATATCCTTCATGTAATATGTATTCCATATATGAATCCATATCCATATACTTCATGCCACCAAAATAATGCAGTAGTGGAATGTATCATTCGACCAATGTTCTCTAATCCTCATGTGCCAGTTTCGACAAAACTTTAGAGTGTAACATGATTGTTGGTTGACTTTTCACCCATTCCAACTAAACATATGCATGCCCATCATAGTCTTACACTCATGTTGAGTTTGAATTATTTTAGGTGAGGTCGCTCCCCATGCTTTCGCTTGAGTATTCGAGGCACAAGTCTAGACTAGTTTTTCCAAAATTGACAATCAATTTAACCAATTAGAGGGMAATCTAGACAAGAAATTTGACACCCTCAATGTCGCTCTCAACTAATTTTTGAACCGATCCCAGGATCCCCCCTTCCCTTAACAACCCTCCCAAGTAGATGGTGATGACTCCTCCCATACTATGGCCTTTCATTCCAAYTCCTTTCATCATGACCCTTGTCTTCCCYGAGTTGAGGTCAATAAATTTGATGGCTCCAATCCCACGAGTTGGGTCACCCAAATGGAGCATTATTTTTCTTTGCATGGAATTACTGATGAGTTGGCCAAAATACATTATGTTGTTCTCTATCTATATCTTGAACGCTGACAATGATGGAAATGGCATAAAAATGCACGTGAAGGGTATGTTACTTGGACCCATTTTGCTGTTGATATTTATGAACGCTTTGACATCGTCACCCACTATTTAGGTAATTTTACCAAGTTGAAACAGTCTGGCGTAGTTGAAGACTTTATAACCTCCTTTGAGCAATTGGATTTTAGAACACAAGGAATGACATATTCCTTCTTCAGGGAATGTTTTATCAATGGCTTAAAGGATGAAATTCATGCCTAGGTCCTCATGGCTCACCCCTAGACTTTGTTGGAAGCTACTAAATGTGCCAAAGAATCACAATAGGTTGTCTTTTCATGGAACTGGAAACCCTCTTTTATTCCCTGTCCTCGACCTACCAATCCTATAGGGCCTCATGCCACCGCTCTCTAGATCCATAAATTAACTCGGGTAGAAATGGTTGAATGCCAACTCAAGTGTCTTTGCTATAATTGTGATGACAAATATTTTCCCATGCACAAGTGTAAGGAATAGAAGATTTGTATGGCCATTTCTGAGGATGTTGTTGATGAGGATGTTAAAGCTTCCCCTGTGGAAGAGCTACCCACTACAGATCATACTACTCTAGTCATTGATCCATCAAAAGTTGAACCATTGATTTCGTTGCACACTCTCACTAGCTTCTTTTCTCCCTAAACCCTCAAGCTCATTGGCTACTTTAAGAATCAGAAAGTCATATTCCTTGTTGATAATGGAAGCACTCATAATTTTTTTCATTGTCGCGTTGCCCAAGAAATCAATTGATATATATGTATCATCGACAATTTTCAAATCATGATTTCCAATGGTGGCTCCATGAAATGTGGTGGGTGTTTTGAAAATGTGTGCCTACAAATTCATTAGTACCACATGAAACCTTATTTGTTTTCTATCAAGATGGGAAGTTGTGACATTGTGCTCAGTGTTGAATGGTTACACACTTTGGGCCCCATCCTCATGGATTTTAAGGAATTAACCATGCAATTCCAACATGAAGGACAACAGTATCAATTCCAAGGAAGCACAACAGGCTCCCCTGAGATCATCAATTCCCATCGAATGGAAAATCTCCTCAAAATAGGTGATGCAGCTCGCGTCACCCGGGGCACGACCACTCCCACCAGGACCTTCTGCTCCTTAGGCCCGAAGAGCTAAATTGCTTCTTCAAATCCCTTATCGGGACTCTTCTACACCCACATGATGTTCTTTACGATCTCCTGCTGCCTTATCGGGAAATCAGACCTCGCATGATCGCGAGTCCTGCTCTCGATTCTCACAATCCCCGAATCCCCGATATAATGATCACCCACGTATTCCTTGCCTCTGTCGAGAATATCACCCTGTCGGGAAATTGGTACATACGAGGTCACAAATTTCTCACCTCATGAATCCCCGATTCCCGATCTGTGAAGGCACTCTCGCCACAGCCTTAGCTCCTCCGGCTACTCTTTCGCATGCGACCGCTATCCAAGAGGCCCCAATCCTTTCCCCGTTCGGACTTTCGGAATTTGTGAAGCAACAATGCGTAGAACTTACGCTCGCAATATCTCTGATCCCCGACTTCCGATGCCACCTGGCGTCGATTCACGGCAAGGCTTGGCCTTCCGACGCCTGTCCTCCACTACAGGCCTTAACCCTATCGGGGAATCGCGTGTCGGGATATCGCGATTTCTATGGTCGTGAGTCTCTCGTCACCGAGAACTCCGAAATACCGAATCTCGATGCACGTGCGGGCTCTCTCCTCCACGTCACCCCTCCTCGTCGCGCTATCAGGTATCGCGAGATCACAATTTCAGTTGTAGCATTTCCTTTGCATGGGAAAATCTCGAATGCCGAACCCCAACTCTCCGGGATTTCTGACACGTGTCCAGTCCGGGATCTACGGCTATACTCCTTTCGAGAAGTCGTGGGTCGCGATTTCTCCGTACGAGAATTCTCTGTCCCTGGAGACTCTGATTCTCCAATGAGTCGAGTTCTGATGAGCTCTGACTCCTTCCCTACACGCTAAGACTTAAACCGTGCGCATCTCCTCGAGATCTAATGGCTTACGGGATTTCGCCAATCTTCCCTGCGAATCCTGACCGTCAATTTCTCCTCCTTGAGGATTTCTTCAGAAGACTAAATCTCCTTTCTCAGAACTTATCCTCCGACGCCTGTGCTTGCAACTCCTGCTCGAACGTCCTTCGGCACGAATCTCCTGTGCTATCCTGTAAGGATTATCATGAAGGTGCTACCCCTTCTGAGCTTATCCACTCTGATTCTTCAGAGGAACCTATGCGCACTCTACGCGCTCAACATTCAACAATTTACCAAGTGTTGAACCTTTCATACTCTGCACACTTCTTGCAACAGCAGTCTCTGTATTCACTTCACTCAGATTCTGAAGTGAGACTTCTCCTTCAGCCTGCACACTCCTTGCACGGCTGCAACGAACCCCTTCCACTTCTGGGCAACTAAGAACAAAAGTTAAACTATCGAGCCCTCATCAACGCACTCTTTGCGGATGAATTCAACTGCACTCTTCGCAGGAATCTCCTGGCTCAGATAGAGAAACAATTGAAACTTATTCTCTTTCTCTTTCAGACTTCAGTTTGAAAACCTGAAATCACATGCACAGCATATACAAAGCAAATGCATCAAGAACAAACATTCATGAGCACATAAAAAAGATACACAGAGAAACAACACCAGTTATGAGTTTAAATCAGAATTTCATTCTATTAATTCAACATCTGTACATGGGTGTTCTTCACAATTTTCTCTGCTTGCTCTTCTCTTCTGAATGCTTGATAATGGCTAATGATACAATGAGGGTGTCTATATCCGTTTTCCCTCCTTCCATCTAAAATTGTCTAATCTGGAAATAAAATCCTATCTACCTGCATTAAATCTATTAAATGCCTCCTATCTATTTCAGACAAGAGTGTATGGCTCGAGGTCTGATACAATATACAAAAGGCGCTTCTTCATAAAGGATTCATTAAAGACTTGCGCTACAATCCCAAAGCACTTTTAAAAATTTGGGTTTGTTTATCCAGTTGAACTTTCGCTTGATGTGTTGGCTCGCTTGCTGAGTTGGCGATGCTCCTGCATCATACTCATCGGCTTGAAAACTTCCATGGGCTCCTGTCCATGAGCTCCTGCACGGTTTGTCCATGCTTTAGAATCACTGCTTCTGTCTCCCAGCTGGCATCTTCCACTAGGTGATTCTTCCATTTCACCAAATAATCGAAGTATTGCTTCCATCTGGTTCTTTTGCTGACTCTTTTGTCTAGTATACGCTCCATCTGTGGCCTTTCTGCAATCGGCATCTGCTTCTGCCACTGGATTTCTGGCTGTTCATCACTTTCAGCTTCTGCTTCTTCAGCCTTATATGGATATAAGTCTGAAACATTGAATGTCGGAGATATTCCGATCTCATTCGGCAATTCAATTTCATAAGCGTTTTCTCCCAATTTCTTTAGGACTCTACATGGCCCAATTTTCTTCATCTTCAGCTTGTTGTATGTTCCTCTTGGGAACCTTTCCTTCCTCAGATGTGCCAAAACTAGATCACCAACTTCGAATTGAAGTTGTCTCCGATGCTGATCCGCTCTGTGCTTATATTCCTGATTTGATTCCAGCAATCGCTGCTTCACTCTGCTGTGAAGTTCTTCCATCGCCTCTGCGAATTCTTCAACACTTGCGCTCTTAGTCATTATCTGCTCTGAATCCCTTAGTTCAGATACTCCTCTTGGCTGCATGCCATATACAATCTCAAATGGACTTTTACCTGTGCTTCTGTTCATTGAATCGTTGTAAGCAAACTCTGCTTGTGGCAACACACTGTCCCAACTGCTATGGTGCTCTGTCACCAGACTTCTGAGTAAGTCTCCCAAACTTCTATTCACCACCTCTGTTTGCCCATCCGTCTGAGGATGATAGGCTGAACTAAACATCAAGTTAGTCCCCATCTTCTTCCACAATGTCCTCCAGAAATATCCAATGAACTTCGTATCCCTGTCCGATACTATACTTCTGGGTAAACCATGAAGTCTAACGATCTCCTTGAAGAACAAATTCGCGATATGAGTCGCATCGCTGGTCTTCTGGCATGGAATAAAATGTGCCATTTTGGAAAACCTGTCAACCACCACAAAGATCGAATCATGTCCTCTTTGCATCCTAGGCAATCCCAATATGAAATCCATGCTGATTTCATCCCACGGCCTCTCAGGTATGGGTAATGCTTGATAGAATCCCGCATTCTGCTTTTTGCCCTTTGAATGATGGCAAATTCTGCACCTGTCAACGAACTTCTTGACATCTGTTCGCATCTTCGGCCAAAAGTATGCTTCGCTCATCTTTGCAAATGTTTCGACGTGGCCAAAATGCCCTGCTAATCCACCACTGTGCTTTTCTTTTAGCAGGTTCTCCCTCATGGAGTTATTTGGAATGCATAACTGATTTCCTCTGAATAATAGTCCATTCTGGATCATGTAATCCATCCATGGGCTTCTGTCCCTGAGAACTGGATTCTCAGCTGCGTCGTATGCCTCTGCAAAATCTGCATCACCTGCATACATGTCCCTAATATTTTCAAAACCCAATGTTTTGACTCAGAACTCCTGCAGCAACAAACACTTCATGCTCAAAGCATCAGCCACTTTGTTAGCAGTCCCTGAAATATGTTTAATTACAAATGTAAAATTCTACATATACTCTACCCATTTAGCATGTTTTTGGTTCAGTTTCTCCTGTTGAGTCACAAACTGCAATGCATGATTATCACTATACAGAACAAACTCTTTCGGGATCAAGTAATGCCTCCACTTCTTCAGTGCCTGTATGACAACATAAAATTCTTTGTCATACGTGGAGTACTTTACTTTTGCCTCATCCAGCTTCTCATTGAAATATGCAATTGGTCTGTCCTCCTAGCTCAAGAGCACTCCTATGGCAAAGCCACTTGCATCACATTTTACTTGAAACACCTTTGTAAAATCCGGTAACACTAAAACCGGCTGTTTCGTGATCTTTCTCTTCAGAAGATTGAAGCTCTTCTCTGCCTCTTCAGTCCAATAAAAAGATTTATGTCTTTTCTTGACAGTATCCATCATTGTTGCGCTAATCCCACTGAAATTTCTGATGAATTTTTTGTAGAAACTTGTCAATCCGTGGAAACTTCTCACCTCGAACACATTTCTCAGTGATTGTCAATTTTTAATTACCTCCACTTTACTTGGATCCATCTTTAATTCATTTTTCGATATGACAAATCCCAAGTAAATGAGTTTTGTCTTCATAAATGAAGATGTCCTCATGTTAATCAACAACTTCTCTTGTTGTAGCTTCTTCATTACTGCAGCTAAATGATTCAGATGTTCTTCTTTTGTTTTGTTGAAAATCAATATGTCATCTAAATAAACAATGACAAACTTACCAATAAACTCTTTCAGCACTTCATTCATTAGCCTCATGAATGTACTCGGTGCATTCGTCAATCCAAACAGCATGACTAGCCATTCGTACAACCCTTCATTTGTTTTGAAGGTTGTCTTCCATTCATCGCCTTCCCTCATGCAAATATGATGGTATCCACTTTTCAAATCTACCTTTGAAAAAAATTTTGCTCCACTTAAACAGTCCATCAAGTCATCCATCCGTGGCAATGGAAACCTGTACCTGATGGTTATCTTGTTAATGGATCTGGAATCAGTACACATTCTCCAACCTCCATCCTTCTTTGGACTCAGTACCGTTGGAACGGAACACGAACTTAAACTCTCCCTGATCAATCCTTTATCCAACAGTTCCTGCACTTGTCTTTTGACCTCCTCATTCTCCTGTGGCGTCAACCTGTACGTGGCTTTGTTCGGCAAACTGGCTCCTGGTATGAGGTCTATATGGTGACTTATGCTTCTCACTGGCGGCAACAAATGAGGTAATTCGTCCACCACTATATCAATGAACTCTTTCAACAGTTCCTAAATTTCTTCCGGCAAGTCATCCACTCTTGTGCTGGTCAAAACAACTTTCAGTTTCCTGACCACAAAGAATTGTGGATCTTCCTTCTTCTTTACTTCTGCCAGAAGTTCCTTCCCACTCATGAGAAGTACCCTGTTGTTCACTTCCGGTTTCACCTCCTTATCTTTTATCGGAAGTAACATGTGTGTTCTCCCATTCTTCTCCAAAGTATATGTATTCATCTTTCCATCATGAATTACGTTCCTGTCATATTGCCATGGTCTACCTAGCAATAAATGACATACATCCATAGGAATAACATCACATAGTATTTTATCATTATATCCTCCTATCTTGATGTCCACTAAGCATTGTTTAGTGACACTCACCTGATGTCCCTTCTGTAGCCATGAGACTTTATATGGACTCGGGTGATCAGTTGTCTCCAGTTCTAGTTTCTCCATCATCTCGGTTGAAACGAGATTGTTTGTGCTACCACTGTCCACAATAACCTTGCATTTCATGTCCTTGGTCTTGCATGTGGTTCTGAACAGTCTGCTTCTCTGAGCTGTGTCCTCCACCTCCTTCTCAGGTGTTAAGAGAACTTTACGCATCATCAGCGACCTTCCGTCTTCTGCGTATTCTGCTTCAGCATTTCGCCTCTGTGCCTCGACGATGTGAGCTTCTCCTCCATCCTTCTTCCTTTCTGGACAGTCAACTGCTTTGTGCCCATTCTTCCCACATGTGTAGCATGTGATGATTCCTCCTCTGCCTCTTCCTCTACCTCTGGTACGAGGAAAAGTATTAACATCAGCGTATCCTCCGCTCTGTTCTGCCTGTTGCCTTTGTTGTTCAGCGTGCTGGCCTCACTGAGAACTTCCACCTCTTTCCATTCTTGTCTAAAGCTTCTTCCAGTCATCCTTAGATTTCTGGAACCTATCTTGGGCAACTGATTTACCCTTCGGTTGGCTCCTACCTCTGCCTCGCTGTGTTGGCTTACGGTTCAGCTTTTCTTTTGCCTTCAACGCCATCTGATACGCATCCTCCATCGTTCTGATGGTCGTCATACTCATCTCATCCTGGATATCGTATCTTAAACCATTCATATACCTGGCAACTTTTTCATCATCGCTCTCCCGATGACCTGCTCTGATATTGAGCTTGTAAAATTCTTCGGTATACTCTTTCACCGTCATCAACTTTTGTCTCAGGTTCTGCATTCTCCTGAACAATGTGATCTGATAATCCCTTGGGATGAACTTTGCCTTCATCTTCGCAATCATTCGATCCCAGCTTTTGATCTTTTGCTTGCCTTTGGAACGTATATCTGCTTGAAGCTCGTCCCACCATAATGTTGCGTGTCCCTTCAGTTTCGTGACAGCATGTCTGACCCTTTTATCCTCTTCGATATCTTCATAATCGAAGTAGGTGTCAAGAGATCTGGTCCAATCCAACAGCTCTTCTGCATCCAAACTCCCCTCATAAGTTGGAATATCCATTTTTGTCTTTGAACTCATCCGGGCGATAGCTTTAATTAACCGCTCATTGGCTGCATCTTCGGCTGCAACTTCTCCTTGTTGTTCGGCTTCAATTTCGCCTTCGGAGTCGCTCATATCTCCAACACTGGTTGTGCGTCTCTACGCTGCTTCCATATCTTCCAATCTCGCTCTGAGATCGCATATCTGCCTTTTCATCTCTGGCACCTATGCTTGTCTCCCTCTTCTTCGCACATCCCTATCCTCTGGATCAGGCGATTTTCTTTTCCTTCTCGGTGGCATGGTGAATTCTTCTTTTCTCTCTGTCGCAGAAAACAAAGAGTTAATCCCGCTCTGATACCACTCTTGATGCAGCTCGCACCACTCGGGGCACAACCGCTCCCACCAGGACCTTCTGCTCCTTAGGCTCGAAGAGCTAAATTGCTTCTTCAAATCCCTTATCGGGACTCTTCTACACCCACAAGATGTTCTTTACGATCTCCCACTGCCTTATCGGGAAATCGGACCTCGCGTGATCGCGATTCCTGCTCTCGGGTCTCACAATCCCCGAATCCCCGATATAATGATCACCCACGTATTCCTTGCCTCTGTCGGGAATATCACCCTGTCGAGAAATCGGTACATACGAGGTCACAAATTTCTCACCTCATGAATCCCTGATTCCCGATCTATGAAGGCACTCTCGCCATAGCCTTAGCTCCTCCGGCTACTCTTTCGCATGTGACCGCTATCCACGAGGCCCCAGTCCTTTCCCCGTTCGGACTTTTGGAATTCGTGAAGCAACAATGCGTAGAACTTACGCTCGCAATATCTTCGATCCCCGACTTCTGATGCCACCTGGCATCGATTCACGGCAAGGCTTGGCCTTCCGACACCTGTCCTCCACTACAGGCCTTAACCCTATCGGGGAATCGCGTGTCGGGATATCGCGATTTCTATGGTCATGAGTCTCTTGTCACCGAGAACTCCAAAATACCAAATCCCGATGCACGTGCGGGCGCTCTCCTCCACGTCACCCCTCCTCGTCGCGCTATCGGGTATCGCGAGATCACGATTTCAGTTGTAGCGTTTCCTTTGCATGGGAAAATCCCGAATTCTGAACCCCGACTCTC
Source organism: Picea engelmannii (assembly GCA_009831015.1). Lineage (NCBI taxonomy): Eukaryota > Viridiplantae > Streptophyta > Pinopsida > Pinales > Pinaceae > Picea > Picea engelmannii. The sequence goes on from ML816506.1 coordinate 10,722, forward strand.
CGTGATTTCTGACACGTGTCTAGTCCGGGTTCTACGGCTATACTCCTTTCAGGAAGTCGCGGGTCGCGATTTCTCCCTGTGAGAATTCTATGTCCCTGGAGACTCTGATTCTCTGATGAGTCGAGTTCCGATGAGATCTGGCTCCTTCCCTGCATGCTAAGACTTAAACCGTGCGCATCTCCTCGAGATCTAATGGCTTACGGGATTTTGCCAATCTTCCCTGAGAATCCTGACCGTCGATTTCTCCTCCTTGAGGATTTCTTCGGAAGACTAAAGCTCCTTTCTCAGAACTTAGCCTCCGACGCCTGTGCTTGCAACTTCTGCTCGAACCTCCTTCGTCACGAATCTCTTGTTCTATCCTGTAAGGATTATCATGAATGTGCTACCCCTCCTGAGCTTATCCACTCTGATTCTTCAGAGGAACCTATGTGCACTCTACGCGCTCAACATTCAACAATTTACCAAGTGTTGAACCTTTCAGACTCTACGCACTTCTTGCAGCAGCAGTCTCTGTATTCACTTCACTCAGATTCCGAAGTGAGACTTCTCCTTCAGCCTGCACACTCCTTTCACGGCTGCAATGAACCCCTTCCACTTCTGGGCAACTAAGAACAAAAGTTAAACTATAAATCCCTCATCAATGCACTCTTTGCGGATGAATTCAACTGCACTCTTTGCAGGAATCTCCTGGCTCAGATAGAGAAACAATTGAAACTTATTCTCTTTTTCTTGCAGACTTCAGTTTGAAAACCTGAAATCACATGCACAGCATATACAAAGCAAATGCATATCAAGAACAAACATTCATGAGCACATAAAAAAGATACACAGAGAAACAACACCAGTCATGAGTTTGAATCATAATTTCATTCTATTAATTCAACATCTGTACATGGGTGTTCTTCACAATTTTCTTTGCTTGCTCTTCTCTTCTGAATGCTTGATAATGGCTAATGATACAATGAGGGTGTCTATATCCGTTTTCCCTCCTTCCATCTAAAATTGTCTATTTTGGAAATAAAATCCTATCTACCTGCATTAAATCTATTAAATGCCTCCTATCTATTTCAGACAAGAGCGTATGGCTTGAGGTCTGATACAATATACAAAAGGCGCTCCTTCATAAAGGATTCATTAAAGACTTGCACTACAATCCCAAAGCACTTTTAAAAATTTGGGTTTGTTTATCCAGCTGAACTTTCGCTTGATGTGCTGGCTCGCTTGCTGAGTTGGCGATGCTCCTGCATCAATAGGTCATTCGTGAATTATTTCCCAACTCCATTCCATTCAAGTAGTTGCGACACACTCTGTGCACCCTGACCTCCAATCTATCCTCTCCCAACACCAAGCCATTTTTACCACTCCCCATGGACTTCCCCATTCACGTGGTGTTCATGATCATTCCATTCCCCTAGTCCAAGAAATCCTTCCCCTCAATGTTTTCCCTTATCATCATCCCTTTTCCCAGAAGAATGAAATTGAGAAACATTTTCAAGAATTGCTCGAAGCAAGTGTTATCCATCCTAGTACCAGCTCATATTCTTCTCCTGTGTTCATAGTACTCAAGAAAGAAGGCACTTAGTGTGTGTGTCCAAAATGTTGTGCCCTCAACAAACTCACCATCAAAGACAAATTTCTCATTCATGTCATTGATGACCTATTAGATGAATTGAACGATGCTCGGTGTTGTACTAAACTTGATCTCCATTCTAGATACCACCAGATACGTATGAAAGAGGAAGACATTCCCAAGACTACATTTAGAACTCATGAGGGTCACTATGAGTTATTGGCCATGCCCTTTGGCCTGTTTAATACTCTCTCCACTTTCCAAAGTCTCATGAATAATTTATTTTGTCCTTTCCTCTGTCATTTTGTCTTATCTTTCTTTGAAGATATTCTCATCTATAGTAAAACTTGGAAATATCATCTTGCCCATGTGGATCAAGTTCTCCATCTACTCTCTCAGCACAAAATTTTCCTCAAACAATCTAAATGTGGATGGCATAAGGGTAATATTTTTAGAGTATCGGGGTAATATTTTTAGAAAGGATGGCATAAGGGTGGATCTTAAGAAAATTGAAGCTATGAAGCATTGGCCTCGCCCTAAAATTTTAAATAGCTTGCGTGGTTTTCTAGTTTTAATGGGCTATTATCACAAGTTTGTTCAAAATTATGGCAAAATTGCAGCACCTCTCACTGCTCTCGTTAAAAATAGTTTTTTCACGTGGACTCCACCCATTGATCAATCCTTCCATTCCTTGAAAGAGGCTATGTGCACAAATCTTTTCCTAGCACTTCCTGACTTCACCAAGAATTTTTTTTCGGAATGTGATGCTTCAAAGGAAAGGAATTGGGGCAATCCTCATGCAAGATGGAAGGCCTTTGGATTTCACTAGAAAACAACTTTCAAAGAGACATTTGGGCCAATCAATATATGAAAAGGAAATTTTGTTTATTCTGCATGTTGTGGATATCTAGCATCCTTATCTATTGGGGCGAATTTTCCAAATTAAAACCGATCATCAAAGCTTCAAGTATTTTATGGAACAACACATTTCATCTCTAGAGAAAGAAATATGGGTGACCAGGCTATTTAGATATGATAATGAGATCATTTACAAGAAGTGAAAGGAAAATGTGGTTGTTGGAAGATACTAAATGTGTCAAAGAATCACAATAGGCTGTCTTTTCCTGGAACTGAAAACCCTCTTTTCTTCCCTGCCCTCGACCTACCAATCCTACTGGGCCTCATGCCACCCCTCTCTAGATCCATAAATTAAATCGGGTAGAAATGGTTGAATTCCAAATCAAGTGTCTTTGCTATAATTGTGATGACAAATATTTTCCCATGCACAAGTGTAAGGAATAGAAGCTTTTTATGGCCATTTCTGAGGATGTTGTTGATGAGGATGCTAAAGCTTCCCCCATGGAAGAGCTACCCACCACAGATCATAATACTCCACTCATTGATCCACCAGAAGTTGATCCATTGATTTCGCTGCACACCCTCACTAGCTTCTTTTCTCCCCAAACCCTCAAGCTCATTGGCTACTTTAAGAATCATAAAGTCATAATCCTTGTTGATAGTGGAAGCACCCATAACTTTTTTTCACTATCGCATTGCCTAGGAAATCAATTGATATATATGTGTCGTCGACAATTTTCAAATCACGATTTCCAATGGTGGTTCCATGAAATGTGGTGGGTGTTGTGAAAATGTGTTCCTACAAATTGGTCAGTACCACATGAAATCTCATATGTTTTTTATCAAGATGGGCAGTTGTGACATTGTGTTCAGTGTTGAATGGTTACACACTATGGGCCCCATCCTCATGGATTTTAAGGAATTAACCATGAAATTCCAACATTAAGGACAATAGTATCAATTCCAAGGAATCACAACAGGCTCCCCTGATATCATCAGTTCCCATCGAATGGAAAATCTCCTCAAAAAAGGTCATTCATGAATTATTTCCCAACTCCATTCCATTCAAGAAGTTGTGACACCCTCTGTGCACCCTGACCTCCATTCTATCATCTCCCAACACCAAGCCATTTTTACCACTCCCCATGGAATTCCCCATTCACGTGGTGTTCATGATCATTCCATTCCCCTAGTCCCATAAATCCTTCCTCTCAATGTTTTCCCTTATCGTCATCCCTTTTCCCAGAAGAATGAAATTGAGAAAAGTGTCCAAGAATTGCTCAAAGCAAGTGTTATCCATCCTAGTACCAACCCCTATTCTTCTCTCGTGTTCATATTACTCAAGAAAGAAGGCACTTAGCATGTGTGTCCAGACTTTTGCGCCCTCAACAAACTCACCATCAAAGACAAATTGCTCATTCATGTCATTGATGACCTATTAGATGAATTGAGCGATGCTCAGTACTTTACTAAACTTGATCTCCATTCTCGATACCACCAGATACATATGAAAGAGGAAGACTGCATTTAGAACTCATGAGAGTCACTATGAGTTCTTGGTCATGCCCTTTGGCCTGTGTAATACTCTCTCCACTTTCCAAAGTCTCATGAATAATGTATTTTGTCCTTTCCTCCGTCATTTTGTCTTAGATTTCTTTGAAGATATTCTCATCTATAGTAAAACTTGGAAATCCCATCTTGCCCATGTGGATCAAGTTCTCCATCTACTCTCTCAGTGCAAAATTTTCCTTAAAGAATCTAAATGTGCCTTTGGAGCCTCAAAAGTAGAGTATCAAGGTAATATTTTCAGAAAGGATGGCATAAGAGTGGATCTTAAGAAAATTGAAGCTATGAAGCATTGGCCTCACCCTAAAACTCTAAAGAGCTTGCATGGTTTTCTAGTTTTAATGGGCTATTATCACAAGTTTGTTCAAAATTATGGCAAAATTGCAGCACCTCTCACTGCTCTCCTTAAAAATATTTTTTTCATGTGGACTCCACCCATTGATCAAGCCTTCCATTCCTTGAAAGATGCTATGTGCACAAATATTTTCTTGGCACTTCCTAACTTCACCAAGACATTTTTTTTGGAATGCAATGCTTCAAAGGAAAGGAATTGGGGCAACCCTCATGCAAGATGGTAGGCCTTTGGATTTCACTAGAAAACAACTTTCAGAGAGACATTTGGGCCAATCAATATATGAAAAGGAAATTTTGTCTATTCTACATGTCGTGGATATCTAGCTTCCTTATATATTCGGGCGAATTTTCCAAATTAAAAATGATCATCAAAGCCTCAAGTATTTTCTGGAACAACACATTTCATCTCCAGAGAAAGAAAAATGGGTGACCAAACTATTTAGATATGATTATGAGATCATTTTCAAGAAGTGAAAGGAAAATGTGGTTGTTGACGCTCATTCTAGGAAGTATCATCTCCTCTTGACACCTAGCATCTTCCTCTATAGGAGACATAAATGATTTGGCATCGAGCGAAATGGTTTCATAGTGAACATTGGTGTATATTATTTGTTCACTGTGAAATTTGATAATCCTCTCCTCATTTAGAATTGTATTTAACTTTTAATAAGATTTTTTTTTAATTATTATTGATGTTTATTAATAATTATAAAGAGGAGTCAAAGAAATGTTTAGAAAATTATGCATTGGTCATAATCTTAACCAACACAATAACATAAAAGGTTTCAATATAATTAATGCAATGTTTAGGTTTAGGCTAACTACTCAACAATATGCATAAAAAACTAAATAAAAATGAGCATTTCTTTAAATTCAATTAAACTAAATCGATTAAACTTTTGACAAATAATTCATAAAAATGACTTACCATTAAAAAAAACTTTGATATATTAAATATTAAAAAAATAATAATTAATAATTTAAAGTTAATATATTAATAATTAAAAATTATATTTTACAAAATACTTCAAAATCGATTAAACTTTTGACAAATAATTCATAAAAATGACTTACCATTTAAAAAAAAAACTTTGATATATTAAATATTAAAAAATTAATAATTAATAATTTAAAGTAAATATATTAATAATTAAAAATTATATTTTACAAAATACTTCAATTGGTTTGATCTTTAATTTCGATCTTTAAACTTGAGAATAGTACATGAAGAGATTTTTTCTCTCCATACTCTTTGGGATGGTTATTTTTATTAAGAAAAGTATTGATGTGGTCTTTCATTTCAATCTACCTCACCAAACTACAAGATGAATATGTTTTTATTAGTTTCTGTTGAAGGCAAGCCAGGGACTCTCGAGTAGGCGTTGAACAACTATTAATTTATGTTTGACTTTTAATACATAACTTATATTCCTAACTTTGGAACATAGTTTGGAATTTTTTATATTAAATGTTCCAGAAAATTATTTATTTATATTTCTATTGGTTCTTAACATTTGAAGTTTTATTGGAGGCTTTGCTCCTTGCAGTGTGTATTATTTTCATTCTATCCTAGCTTTTTAGGTTGATTTGCAATATGATTTTTTTTCAATCTTTTCAATCTACATATCGTAAGTTCTAAAGGTTATAAGTTTGTTATTATTGCATAACCTACATAACCTAAGTTCTAAGTTTGTTACCTAGTGTCATTACATTAATACTTTGCACTCCACTCAAATTTCAATGTCAGGCCATCGTGTTCACCCAAATTTCAATGTCAGCATCGCTTGCTCTTCCTCTTGCATTTTCCATGCAGGAAAACACATGGCCTTAGATCAAAGTGTATTGTTATCCATTTCATAATGTTTTTCCTTATTGCAAACCTGAATCTGAAACTCAAATCATTGCAGTTTCTAACATGTTTGTTTGGAGGAGGGAGAACATGAGAATGGATGTAAATACTGTAGAATGTTTGTTTACAAGGATAGGTGATAGTACAGGGTGGGAATGATAGAATGTATTAAATATGTTCTGCCTGCAGATGGAGATGCTCCCAGTCTAACCATGCCAGCAGGGATAAAAGGAGAAGGATAAAAGGAGAAAATATTTGAGACTCAAGACCGAAGGAAGATCTCTAAATGGAACTAGCACTAGCTTCTCGAAGTGGAAGCACACACTTATATATTCTCTACACTGCTCTACACCAGCAGCATAGCCTCTAACATATCAAATACCACTAACAACATAGTCTGCGTTGAAGTTGTTGCTTGTGGGATAAGATCTTCGACCTACAATTAAGGTACAAACTATGGGCTATCATTGTCACTATATGGAATACCACTTACATTGATTCATCAATAAATCAAGAGAAATATGCAATATGGCATTTTATCTCCTCTTACCTTGGCTGTCACTTACATTGATTTATCAATAAATCAAGAGAAATATGCAATTTGTCATTTTCTCTCCTCTTGCCTAACCCCATACAAAGAAGCCTGCACAGTGAAAAATAAACCATAATTATTGTGATTTTAAAATTATCAAATGAAGAAAAGATAGAATGTTCTACCCAGTTCCTACAGACTGAAGTTATTGAATCACCCAATTCCCTATGGTTACATAGATAGTGCCACATCAAGCCTATAGTGGAACCTGAAGAGTGAACCTACTCGCCTGAGTAGGAAGATAGTTGGCAA
>ML816506.1:71009-86638 GCA_009831015.1 Picea engelmannii
TGTAACCATAGGGAATTGGCTGATTCGATAACTTAGGTCTGTAGGAACTGGGTAGAACATTCTATCTTTTCTTCATTTGATAATTTTAAAATCACAATAATTATGGTTTATTTTTCACTGTGCAGGCTTCTCTGTATGGGGTTAGGCAAGAGGAGATAAAATGACATATTGCATATTTCTCTTGATTTATTGAGAAATCAATGTAAGTGACAGCCCAGGTAAGAGGAGATAAAATGACATATTGCATATTGTTCTTGATTTATTGATGAATCAATGTAAGTGATATTCCATATAGTGACAACGATAGCCCATAGTTCGTACCTTAATTGTAGGTCGAAGTTCTTAGCCCACAAGCAACAACTTCAACGTAGGCTATGTTGTTAGTGGTATTTGATATGTTAGAGGCTATGATGCTGGTGTAGAGCAGTGTAGAGCATATATAAGTGCGTGCTTCCACTTCGATAAGCTAGTGCTAGTTCCATTTAGAGATCTTCCTTCGGTCTTGAGTCTCAAATATTTTCTCCTTTTATCCTTCTCCTTTTATCCCTGCTAGCATGGTTAGATCGAGAGCATCTCCATCTACAGGCGGAACATGTTTAATACATTCTATCATTCCCACCCCGTACTATCACCTATCCTTGTAAACACACATTCTACAGTATTTACATCCATTCTCATGTTCTCCCTCCTCCAAACAAACATGTTAGAAACTGCAATGGTTTGAGTTTCAGATTTAGGTTTGCAACAAGAAAGAAAAACGTTATGAAATGGATAACAATACACTGTGATCTAAGGCCATGTGTTTTCCTGCATGGAAAATGCAGGAGGAAGAGCAGGTGATGCTGACATTGAAATTTGGCTGCAGACGGTGGCCTGACATTGAAATTTGAGTGGAGTGCAAAGTATTAATGCAATGACACTATTTAACAAACTTAGAACTTAGGTTATGTAGGTTATGCAATAATAACAAACTTAGAACCTTTAGAACTTACGATATGTAGATTGAAAATATTGAAAAAAATTCATATTGCAAATCATCCTAAAAATCTAGGATAGAATGAAAATAATACACTGGGAGGAGCGAAGCCTCCAATAAGACTTCAAATGTTAAGAACCAATAGAAATATAAATAAATAATTTTCTGGAACATTTAATATAAAAAATTCCAAACTATTCTCCAAAGTTAGGGATATAAGTTATGTATTAAAAGTCAAACATAAGTTAATAGTCATTGAACGCCTACTCGAATGCTAGAGTCCCTGGCTTACCTTCAACAGAAACTAATAAAGGCATATTCATCTTGTAGTTTTGTGAGATAGATTGGAATGAAAGACCACATCAATACTTTTCTTAATAAGAATAACCATCCCAAAGAGTATGGAGAGAAAAAATCTATTCATGTACTATTCTCAAATTTAAAGATCGAAATTAAAGATCAAACCAATTGAAGTATTTTGTAAAATATAATTTTTAATTATTAATCTATTTACTTTAAATTATTAATTATTAATTATTAATATTTAATATATCATTTTTTTTTAATGGTAAGTCATTTTTATGAATTATTTGTCAAAAGTTTAATCGATTTAGTTTAATTAAATTTTAAGAAATGCTCATTTTTATTGAGTTTTTTATGCATATTGTTGAGTAGTTAGCCTAAACCTAAACATTGCATTAATTATATTGAAACCTTTTATGGTATTGTGTTGGTTAAGATTATGACCAATGCATAATTTTCTAAACATTTCTTTGAATCCTCTTTATAATTATTAATAAACATCAATAATAATTATTTTATTTATTTACTAAAAGTTAAATACAATTCTAAATGAGGAGAGGATTATCAAATTTCACACAAAATTTGAGAACACAAAGGAGTTGGGATGTTCTATAGATACCTCCGATTATTCATTTTTGGCTTCCCATGTGATTTATAGATCACCTAGGCCTATTTAAGAGGGAAAAAAGGGGGGTGGTGAGTGGGACAAATTGGTGATCTAAGGATCATACTTTCCCCTCTAAGAGGCCCTAAAGATCTGGGAAAGGTACTTACTTGTCATTAGTCACATGCTCAACATAGTCTTGAAATATATGCTTCTCCATTGGTTTTCTTTCTTTTCTTGATTTATCCTTGTGCATCATACTTTTCCATTTTACAGTATTGCAAGTGTTTTGTCCAATGGTAATTGTGCCATCTGTGGGAGTTTTTTGAACATATTGTTTAGATTTTTGAGTACACAAGATCGTATCTCTACTTGTGTAAGTATGTTCTAGGGCTTATAAACTTTGGGTTGGTGACTAGTCTATAGGACATGATAATAACATTTGAAAACATCCCATACTATTATGCCATTTGAGGTGCAACAAAAACACTTTCTTCATTGATTTCTTTATTCAACTTGCAAAATCCTCTTGGTATCTATACATGGAGTAGAAACCAAGATCCCTTATTAGTGTTGATGTTGTGAGGATTGATATCAATGTATCAAAAGGACATTTAATGCAATGCTTATTGATTTCATAAGTACTTCATAAGACTTAATTAAACAGATAGTGAGTTGTGAACAAATAATATACACCAATGTTCACCATGAAACCACTTCGCTCGATGCCAAATCATTTATTTCCCCTATAGAGGAAGATGCCAGGTGTCAAGAGGAGATGATACTTCCTAGAAAGAGCATCAACAACCACATTTTCCTTTCACTTCTTGTAAATGATCTCATAATCATATCTAAATAGTTTGGTCACCCATTTTTCTTGCTCTAGATATGAAACGTGTTGTTCCAGAAAATACTTGAGGTTTTGATGATCATTTTTGTAACGTTCCCGACCATCAAACCCATGGTCGGGCCAACATTACTATGCGGAAAAACACTACTGTAACATATTATGCATTCTTATGAAATACAATTGCTTAGTTACAGTTAAACACAACGTAAGCACATTAATACCATTAGCATACATAATCCATGGCATTAACAATAATTCACAAATACAACGGAATACATGTAAACATTGCTAGAATCACAGACATGCATATTTAATTGAAATTATACGCATGTATATACTTATCTTTTAGACTGGATGTAATTCATCAACTGCGTGTAGACCTCCCATGAACCTCCTAGCCTTAGACCGCACTGATCATCACTCTTAGCAGTAGGTCACCCCCAAGCTGGGACTAAGCTCCACCGGGTAGGGATTCCTAGGCTAGGCAGGGAATATAGGAAGACACACAGTCACAGGAGAAGGATTCTCTCCCAGGAGACACTTATGCCCACTGCCCATAGATGCTCATTCCCGACATGTCTGTCCCACCCCAAGAGTATACACCTTCATTGTCACCAAGACAGTCCATCGGCTGCTAACCTCCCTTCCCTTGGGCTTTAGCAACAGACCAAACTAGAAGTCTCTGAGCTCTGTGGCAACTACAGGACTCCTTCTAGGAGTTCTCACTTCCTCCATGCATTCTCTCACCTGGAGAGAGTCACTCACATATTGGGTAACCTACCTCTTCAACAACAATCACCTCCCTCACATTGACCAACAAGCCACACGCAGTCCAGCACTGCATGGCCACAACAGTCAATTGGGAAAATGGGTATGGACACCCGGAATATAAACGATCAACGCTAAAGCATAGCACGGATCTGCGATTACAGGATGCGTTAAGCTTTCCAGCAAGCAACACAGGATGCATGGCTCAACAATTACGGAACATTCGGTTCTCCCAACCAACAATAAGGAACAAACTCACCTCTATGGTTTCAGAGATGCGTAAGGTGTATAGAGGTTCAATCATAGAGGAAAAAAACATACAGATGGAGGATGGAGGAATTGGAAGGTCAAACCCTGGATTCCGGTGATGGTTGGAGGAATGCCCACCCAATTCCTACGCAACAGTCGACGAAATGGAAAGATAACCCCTAACACGACTCATTTCCTGGGTTAAATTGCATGCACCTGGGTCGACACATGTCACCCATGAAGCTGCATGCATCCCTCCCTAGGAACTTAGGACAAAACATAGATTTCACATGGCTTTTGGGATAATATTAAAATATCATTCCCAAGGAATTAAGCCCCTAGGCTCCACACTTAGCCTCTCTTTCCAACCTTCTAGCCCCCAACCCCTTACCCAGGTTTTGTGGAAGCTTAGTCCCCCATCACTCATTCATCGTGGTCGGTCCACACGTAGAGATGTTTTTTATTAATACTGTGCATAATTACATGTACACAAATCAGGCTCCTGGCCTTCAACACTTAGGCTCCCTGGCCTAATAACACATAAGCCCAATAGCTTATATAACTTGGCTCACCAGCCTTATAAACTTGAATTATAGTTCATAAACAAGCTTTATACTTCATATACATGATTTACAACAGGGATCAGCCTTGGAGACATTACAATTTTTAATTTAGAAAATTCGCCCCAATAGATAAGGATGCTAGATATCCACGACATGCAGAGTAGACAAAATTTCCTTTTCATATATTGATTGGCTCAAATGTCTATCTGAAATTTGTTTTCTAGTGAATTCCAAAGGCCTACCATCTTGCATGAGGGCTGCCCCAATTCCTTTCCTTTGACGCATTGCATTCCAAAACAAAAGTCTTGGTGAAGTCAGGAAGTGCCAAGAAAAGATTTGTGCACATAGCCTCTTTCAAGGAATGGAAGGCTTGATCAATGGGTGGAGTCCACATGAAAAAAATATTTTTAAGTAGAGAAGTTAGAGGTGCTACCTTTAACCTTTGTGTCTATCTTGTCGCATTGATTCCAACCATATATTTGTTTTTTCAAATGGACGTCGTATGTGAAAGATATCGCGTTTTGATCCATTTCCCAAATAGGAAAAAAGTCAACTAGTCAAAGTCAACATGCCATACTGTTGACATAAGAAATATGACAGGTGATGTCATCATGACATCATGATGATGTCATCATGCTGACATGGTATCACCAGGAGGTGTCACTCAAATTTGGCGTTTTCGGGCTGAGTTGGCACCTGTACGGATTTGACATGTGGCACTGTACAAATGACACATGGCAGTCTGTACATGACGTGGCCTAATGGAAGGATGAAACATGGAAGTACAGATGAAAACTAGGCTGTATGGATGCTGATGTGACAAGGTGACTATGAAGTATGGATGATGATGTGGCATGACACGTGGTTGTACGACAGGTGACGGGGCAGGTGACTGGGCAAGTGACTTGGCTATACAGAAGTGACGTGGTAGGTGACTGGATTTCTGAATTTTCTGGTGACTATGTGGTATGGTCCAATCACAGGGTGACACGTGGCCCAATCAGAGGGTGCCACATGGCACCCTGGATTTTTCCAATGTTGGCTAGTTCAAATTTTTTTTATGGCTTTCGGGGGTTTCAAACCCTCGAACTTCGTGGGTGAAATAGACTAACTCCTCAAGCTAACCAGATGGACGAACGATGGGTCTTGTTAACTAAATGACAGAATTAATATTTGAGTTGACAGGTGGTATATTGTTTGGGATAAGCCCTAGTCGGTGAGGGATATCCCCGACTGACTAGGGGCTACGGACTCCGGAGCTAGCGACAATTATGTGGAGCACGTGGAGGTAAGGGCTTGGCCACATGGGTCATAGCCACAAGACTAGGAGCCAAGACCGGGGGGTAGCATGCCAATTACTAGCCTGAGGAAACATGGCCCTATCCCATGTGACCTGGAGCTCAATATAGGGGTCTGCGTGCCTATATGCACATTTTTGTTTTTTTAACCTTATTGTATAATTTTTTAGGGTTATTTCAACTGATTTTAATGGATTTTAGCCAATATTGGGAGATCTGGAGCTCGATTTGACGCTAGATCTTGGGAGGAAGTTGGGAGGTTGATGCCCACTTCAAATATATATAAACCATGGGTTCTTAGAAACATGAAGGAGGTTCAGAACATGATAAATGCTAAGGAATTTGAAAGCCAAAGCCATTTTTATGCAGGGAAGCCATTGAGGAGGGAAACTTTGCGGGCCAATTTTGGGAGCTACGCTCAACCATTTTTCGTGTCGTTAGCTGTGTTGGATTCTTGGCGTTGAGAAGAACAAAACCAGACTAGTTTATAATGCATTTGAAACTTTATATATGTAATTTTTAATCATTGAAGAGAAATAAGAAATCCTCACCCACTGAGACAAAGGCCCAGAGACGTAGGCAATATTGTCGAACTCCGTTAACAACTTTGTTGTTATGGTTTGCTGATATTTGTGCTTACATTATGATCTGCATTTGTTATTATGTCTGGTATGATATCTCATTAGTTTATGATTCTTTCATCAATTCCTATTTGGTTAATGAACTCATGCTTTAAAACTCAACCAAGTCTTTTAAAGATCATTTTAGATCAAGTGGTATCAGAGCAGGTTGATGGTTGGTTTTTGAGTTTGCATGATTACCAGAGAAAATTTGATTCTTGGTGAAGGAAAGATTGTAGAAGGGGATATAGATATTGGATCGAGAAAGAGGACTTCTCAAAATGAGGAGATGGCATCAGAAGAAGGCATGTCTCAGAATGAGATAGAGTTGCAAGAGAATTTATTCGCCATGTCTGAGATGGTAAAGGTATTATATGAGGATTACTTGGAACAAAAGAGTCATTTCCAAGGGGAATATTCTAAACAAGACAAAAGTGAAGAAGGAGAGAATCCTCCTAAACCTCTGCCTTCACCTCCTTCTTCTCCATCAACTTCTTCTTCTTCAAGTACAAGTTCCAAATCCACCGCAAGAAAACATTCCCATAAACATAAACATGATATGAATTTACTTAATATTGATGTGAAGTTTGAATTACCCATGTATGATGGTGAAGTCAATGCTAAGAGGCTTGATAATTGGGTTAGACAAATGGAATTTTATTGCAGTGTGCAAAAAATCAAAGATGAAGCAATGTAAATCAAGTTGGCATTGCTTCGTCTTGCATGCACAACACTCATCTGGTGGCAGAGTAAGTTTCAAAATGGCACACAACAAGTGGGTAATGTATTTCCATCATGGAAAGATTTTGTTTTTGCACTTAGAAAGCAATTTTATCCTTTGGGTTATAAATAGAAGGATTTAATTGAATGACAAGGTCTTAAACTAAGAAAGAGACAAATGGTGCAAAAATACACAATTGAGTTTCAAAAATGGCATTAATGTTAAATATTCCATTACATACCCAAGAAACTCTTATGAAGAATATAGGAGGTTTACCTGCACATATTCGTAACATTGTGTTTATTTTTGGACCTACTAATCTTGATGAGGTTTATGTTCAAGCAACATACATTGAAGCAGGGAAAACATGAGTTGGTGTATCAGGGGAATCGTCTTCAAGGAAAGGGGACAAAAGAAAAGGGAATGCCAAGAAAGAAAATTCAGTGACAGTGAAGGAAGGGAAGCTCTCTTGCAATCATTGCAAGAAAGAAAGGCACGATGATGACCATTGCTGGCAATTGCACCCAGAGAAGTGACCAAATTGGTTCAAATAGAGGAAAGGGACGAAAACAATTGCAACAACAACACGACCAATAGACTTGGGAAATGATTCAGGTGATGAGACTAAGATCACAACAGTTGGTTTGACATGTAAAATTGGTGATGGATATGATTCTAGATGCAAATTGTTTCACATAAGGGTGATAATGAAACATACCAAGATCGATACATTGATAGATAGTGGATCTCAATCTAACTTGATTTTAGAGGAAGTGTTTAACCAATTGGGATTAAACACTAAGATGCATCATAAACCTTACTCACTTAAATGGATAAGCAACAACCATAAATTGCACATAACAAAGCAATGCAATTTAAAGTTTTCAATTTCATCAAAGTTTGTGGATGAGGTAACGTGTGATGTGGTTCCACTCAATGAATGTGGAATGGTCTTAGGAAGTCCTTATTTGTATGATCGCAAAGCAATTTTCTACAAGGAAAAAAAATCAATATCACTTAACTAAAGAAGGAAATGAATATGTTGTACATGCTCATCACTTAAAAGAAAGTCAATCTCTTCAAACAATGGAACAATTAAGGAAGGCATCTTATGCAAGCAACACACCTATAATTGTGCCAAATCAAGAAATTGATCTTAAGCATGAACATGAGATGGTTGTAGAATGGAAGTTCAATCATACTTTTCTTCAAGATAAGCTAATTTCATGCAAGTACTACAAACATATTAGCTCATTTGCAGTCATATTTCTGATGTTATCACTGCTAATATTTTCAACATGGATGGTAGTGGCTTCGGTAAGATGTGAAAGAGTACAAGTCGCTAACAATATATTGTCATTTTTCATGGTTGTTTTGCAATTGATCTTGATGAGACAGGTGCACATGACAAAGTTTAAAGACAAAGAACAAGTTGGGTGGCCTGTCCCACACTTGATGATTGGTTAATACCCTTTTGGAGGACCAAAAGGTCTTAGTGGGGAGGCATGATTCAAAATGGATCCAGGAAGGCCTAAAAATCAGATTTCTTGGAATCAGACAAAAATAGTGCCACTGTGTCTGTCTCGTCACACTGATTCCGTCCATATATTTTTTTCGCAAATGGACGCGGTATGCGAAATATATCACGTTCTGACTGATTTCCCAAATAGGCAAAAACTCAATTGGTCAAAGTCAACAGGCCGTACTGCTGACTTCAATAGTACGAAAAGTGATGTCATGATGATGTCATCATGCCAACATGGCATCACCAGGAGGTGACACATGTCACTCAAATTTGGCATTTTTGGGCTGAGTTGGCACCTGTATGGATATGACACATGGCACTCTATAGATGACATGTGGCAGTTCGTACATGACATGGCCCAATGGCAGGATGACACGTGCTAGTACATACGACAGTTGGGCTGTACATATGCTAATGTGGTAGGGTGAATGTGTAGTACGGATGATGACATGACATGATACATGGTTGTATGACATGTGATGTAGCAGGTGACCGGGAAGGTGACTTGGTTGTACGAAAGTGACGTTGAAGGTGACTGGATTGTTGGTTGTGTGGTATGGTCCAATCACACGGTGACATGTGGCCCAATCAGAGGGTGCCACATGGAACCTTGGATTTTCCCATTGTTGGCTAGTTCAAAAATTTATTATCACTTCAAAGGGTTTCAAACCCTTGACCTTCATGGGTGCAACAAAATAACTCCCCAGGCTAATCGAATGGGTGAACGGTGGGTCTTGTTAACTAAACGGTGGAATTAATATTTGAGTTGACAGGTGGCAGATTGTTTGGGACAGGCTCTATCGGTGGGGGTAAGCCCCGACCGATCAGGGGATATAGACTCGGGATCTAGTGACAATTATGTGGAGTTCATGGAGGTAAGGGCTTGGCCACATGGAACATAGCCACAAAACCAGGAGCTAAGACTTGGGGGGGGGGGGCAGCGTGCCAGCCTGCCAATTACTAGCCATAGGACACATGGCCTTGTCCCATGTGACCTGAATCCGAAGATGGGAGGATGCATGCCTATATTCAAATTTTTGGGTATTTTAACCTTATTGTATAATGTTTTAGGGTTATTTCAGCTGATTTTAGTGGATTTTAGCCAATATTGGGAGATCTGGAGCCCAATTTGAGTCCAGATCTTGGGAGGAAGTTGGGAGGTTGATGCCCACTTAATATATATAAAATAGGGGTTCTTATAAGTATGAAGGAGGTTCATAACATGATAAATGCCGAGGAATTTGAAATCCAAAGCCATTTTTATGCAGGGAAGCCATTGAGGACAGGAACTTTGCAGGCCAATTCCAGGAACTACACTCAACCGTTTTCAGTGCCGTCAGTTGTGTTGGATTATTGAGGTCGAGCAGAACACATCCAGACTAGGTTTTAATCCATTTGAAACTTTACCGATGTACTTTTGAAAAATTGAATAGAAATAAGAAAGCCTAACCCACTGAGACAAAGGCCCAGAGATGTAGGCAATCTTGCCGAACTCTGTTAACAAATTTGTTGTTATGGTTTGGTGATATTTATGCTTACATTCTAATATGAATTTATTATTATGGATGGTATATATCTCATTAGTTTATGATTCTTTCATTAATTCCTAATTAGTTAATGAACTCATGCTTTAAAAATCAACCAAGTATTTTAAAGATAATTTCAGATCAAGTATAACACATTTCCTATGAGGAGATAGCATGAGGATTAGTGACAGATTCAACATCGGTCATCTCAGGAGAGGTGGGGGACAAACTTATTCATTTGAAGATAGACAAGAATACCTGCGTACCATGGGTCATCATATAAAATGAAAAATAAATGTTCATCCGTGAAGTTTTAATTGACAAGGAGTCAGATGAGTTGGATGGTAAGTCAACCATGAGTTCTTCTAAGACGAGGGATTTTTTTCTCTTGGGAGTAGTGAAATATAGATAGTATTCCTGGAGGATAACGATCCAACGAGTGAATTTTCCATTGATCTGGTGGAAACTAAGTAGATAATGCATAGGATTGGAATCGACCACAACTATTGTAGTGCAAAGTAGGATGTAGTGACACAACTTCTGAACTGCGAGGAAAAAAATGAGGGAAAGCTTCTCCTCATGATTGTGTTTGAGAGGGGGGCCTGAGATATTTTTTCTGATATAGTGTATGACATGTTCATGCTAGTCATTTTCTACCTGGAGAATCACTCCTACAACTAAAACCTCTAATGTGAATAGGTATAAGATATAATCCTTATCATAGTCTAGGGGATTAATTAAGGGTGATTTGTTGAGTGCTTCTTTGAGAGAATCAAACACATATTGAGCATGATGGTCCCATTGAAATGGGACATCACACCATAGTAAGCATACAAATTCATGGGTGCGGATAGCATAATTGGGAAAAAACACCATAAAAAATTGGCTTTGCCTTGGAGGCTTTATAATTGGCGTAGGTTCTTGGGAGGAGGAATATCATTGATGGCCTAGAATTTAAGGGGGTTGATGGCGATGCCTTTTTGGGAGATGATGAAGCCCAATAGGTGGCCTATAGTTATGCAAAAAATGCATTTTAGGGGGTTGAGTTGAATATTGTATGGTCAACATCATTCGAAGATGATCAATAGATATTCTATGTGTTGGGAGAACTTTTTAGAACGAGTGGTGAGGTCATCTAAATATGCGAGAATAATGTGAGCTAGATCATGGAAAGCATATGTCATGGCATGTTGGAAGGTGGTTCCTACATTTTTGAGTCCGAAGGGAATTACTCGATATGTAAATGTTCCCTAAGGGGTTTTTAATCCAATTTTGTACTGATCTGCATGGAGAATTTGAACTGGTTGTAGCCATAAAATCCATCTATGAGTGATAGAAATTCATGGTTGACACAAGCATCAATGACTTGGTCAATGAATGGTGTGGGAAAGTTTTCTTTGGTACAAGCCTGATTGAGATCACGAAATTCATTGCACACCCTAATAGTGCCCTATTTTTTGTTGATAGGGACAGGGTTGTAAACCCATGATGTGTATGCTATCAAGTAGATGAAGCCAACGACATAAAACTTATCTATTTAAGATTTGATAGCCATATATTTGGAAGGGTGAAGTGGTCGTTTCTTTTATCGGAAGGGAGAAATATTGGGCCATGTGTCGATACAAAGTTCTATAATGGTTGGGTCTAATCCGGGCATCTCTTTGTAGGAACATGAAAAAACATCCTGGAATTCCTGGAAGAGGGACTTATATGATATGATTTCTTTGGGAGAGCATGGGATGCTGAGAGTGATTTCTTCCATGACATTAGGTTTGAAAAAGATGCCTATTTTAATTGTGGGGTAGATATTTGTGATATTTCCTTCTTCAAAAGTGTCAGGTGCGGGTATTGGATTTTTGAACTAGTCCACATGGCCAGGGGGGAAATAAATCCTTATTTTCAATGGCACAGATTGGGGTGTCTAAGTGTGGTTGAAAGGTGTTGTGAGCTAGGAAAAATGATTGATGGTGAAAGGAATCCCATGGGTAGTATGGTGTGCAAATAACTTCCAGAATGTCTTCATCGGATTGAAAAATGAAGGAGTATAAGGAGTCTGCAGTGGATTGGGTCGGGGAGGTGAGATTCATGGGAATAATGCCCATGGAAGAAGCGTATATGGAAGGAAGGTGAGATGATGATTGGATATCATAAATTGACTCTGAGGTGGATCGACCTATGGGAGGAGGGTGAGATACTTCACTAGACGTCATGAACCAAATATCCATGTACAAATCAGATGTGTGATGATTTGGGGCAGGTGGAATCTCGTAAATGGGTGTTACGGGGGAATTTGGGGGGTTTGGCGGGAATTTTTCACATCTTGGTGGAATGGATATGACCAATGGGGTCAAAGAAAGGAGGTTGGGCCTTAGGGGGGTTATGTTGTGAGTGCTAGGAGGGGGATAGTTCAAAGCCTGGTCCCCCAGGGGTTTTAGTTGTGTTGTAATGGGTGGGATGTAATCCTTTTGGCACGACTGTCCCTCAATAATGAGTGGGAATATATATGCATAATGACCCATATGGTAACCTAATGCACAAGGGTGGTGCAAACACATTTACTGATGTGGATACACAGTAAATGGTTTACGTGTGTTGGTTGTAGATCCTAATTATCTTCCTGATTCATAAGTCTTTGTTTTCAGTTGTGTTTATACCCCATGGAGACTGTACACCCCTCCACACAGGGGGGGCTTCCCCCCCCTTACGGGGAGTGGGGGAAAGTGGGCTCCCGAAGGAAAATTTTCCTTGTAAATGTATATTGTAATTTCATAGTAAATTTAGACTGTTCATTATAAGGTTACATATCTGACGGTAGAAGTTATGTTAGGGTTTTTTTCCCTAGAAGGAAACCCTCTTTTATGAGGGAAATGTATTGTGGCTATGAATCATTGTGAATATTTTATTATGAGAGAGGAGACTGTGAGAGAAAGAAGAGAAAGTTACATAAGGTGTGTTGTAGGTTGTATCCCTTCATTTACTAGATAATAATAAAAAGGAAGGACTTGGAAATTTCTCTAATGGACGTAGCCCACACTGGGTGAACCACGTATATCTGTGTCTCTATTGTATTGTGTATATTTTGTGTTTTATTTCTACAATTTTTTTATTTTATTGTTCCACGATCTTGTTTTTCTAACAACTAGTATCAAGGCGAAAGGTAACTCAAAGGAAATCATGGTTCCTAGTTCTAGTGGGAGCAATGTTGGAAGATGGAAACTTTAGGGTCGAGAGATTTAACGACCAAAACTACCAGTTATGGAAGATGAAAATGAAAGATTATTTATAGTAGAAGGATATATTCCTACCATTGGGAGGAAGATCAAAGAAGTCGATGGCCATGAAGGATGAATGATGGGAGGTTCTTGACAGAAAAGAACTAGGGACAATATGACTCAGCCTAGAAGCGTCGATGGATTTCAGTATTTCGAAAGAAAAGACAACAAAGGAGATGATGGATGCATTGGTTAAACTGTATGAAAAAACCTCGGTGTCCAATAAGGTATTTATAATTAAGATATTATTTAATATGAAGATGTCAGAAGGTGGGTCTGTTGTAGATGATTTAAGTGAATTTAATACGGTTACTAATCAACTAAGTTTTGTGAAAGTGGAATTTGATGATGAGGTCATGGCTCTTCTAATCTTATGCTCATTAAAAAAATATGGACTGTCTTGGTCATGGCTGTAAGTAACTCTGTCTCTAGTTCAAACACTCTAAAATTTGATGATGTTGTTGGTGTTATCCTTAGCGAGGAAATGTGACGGAAAAGCACAGGTGAGGCATCAGGTAATGCGATAAACATGGAGAAAAGGGGAAGACAAAAGGATAGAGGAAAGGGATTAAGGAACTGTCGGAATTCTAGGAAGGGAATATCCAAATCCAGACCGGGAAAGATAGAATGTTGGAATTGTGGGAAGAAAGGACATTTGAAGAAAGACTGTAGAGCTCAAAAAAAACAAATAGATGGACAATAGGAGAAAAATCAAGAAGAAAATGTAACTGGTGATGTGTTACAAGATGCTTTGATTCTTTCTATAGATAATATTTTTGAGTCTTGGGTATTATATTTAGGGGCTTCATTTCATGCCATACCCCATAGGAAATATTTTCTAGATTATGTTCAAGGTGATTTTGGATAGGTTCATTTGGGTGGTGATGCACCATGCAAAATTGTTGGAATGAGAAAGGTAAAAATAAAGAAAATTAATTGAAACCAATGGTTTTTGAAAGAGGTAATACATGTTCCAGATCTAAGGAAAAAATTGATTTCAATAGGGCAGTTGGCAAGTGAAGGTTGTATATCTATATTTATAGATAAGGCGTGGAAGGTCACCAAAGGATCACTAGTGATATAAAAAGGAAAGAAGGTAGGTACATTGTATTTATGTACTGGTAATACTAATTATTCTATCTCTTTAGCTTCTACAGGAGTGGATACAACACTATGGCATCAAAGGCTTGGAAACATGAGTGAGAAGGGGATGCAAATACTTCACAATTTTTTTTTTTTTTTTCAGATCTTAAACAAATTGATTTGGATTTCTGTGAGTATTGTGTTTATGGAAAACAAAAGAGAGTCAGATTTCTCAGAGTCGAAAAATAAAAGAAGAGTGAAAGGTTAGAGATTGTTCATACATATGTATGGGGACTAGCTTAGGTATCATCTCTTGGTGGATCTTGTTATTATGTTACTTTTATTGATGATGCAACTAGAAAAACTTGGATTTATTGCATTCGAAAAAAAACTGATGTTTTTGATGCTTTTAAGAAATGGAAAGCTTTGGTTGAGATTGAGACATGAAAAAGGTTGAAGTGTATTACAGATTAGAGAATGGAGGTGAATATTGCAGCAAAGAGTTTGATGAATACTGTTCATACCATGGGATTCATAGACAAAAGACAGTTCCAGGAAAACCATAAGAAAATGGTGTGTTAGAAAGGATGAACATGACAATCATGGAGCGTGCAAGGAGTATGAGATTGCATGATGGGTTTCCCTTACAGTTATGGGCAGATGTTGTAGATGTTATTGTTTAGTTAATAAAAAAATGACCTTAAAGCTCTTTAGATGGTGGAATTATAGAGGAGGCATGGACAGGTAAAAAGGAAAACTATTCTTTTTTGAAGACTTTTGGTTTTGAAGCATTTGTCCATATTGATAAAGAGAATAGAGCAAAGCTTGAGGAAAAATCCAAGAAGTGTACCTTTATTGGATACGGTGTTAATGATTTTGGTTATCACTTATGGGATTATGAACATCACAAAATAATTAGGAGTAGATATGTCATATTCAATGAGAAGGTCATGTACAAAGATCAGTTGAAGGGAAAGATACAAGAAAAAGAAAAACCAAAATACATAGTGATTGATGAGATCACTGAAAAAGAAATTCCAAAGGTACCAAAAAATAAAAATGTATAATAACAGGAGAAACAAGTACCTCAAACCCCTACAAGTGTTGTTAGAATATCTACCAGGTTAAGTAGACCCCCTGAATGATACTCTCCTTCATTGTATTATTTATTTTTGACTGACTCTGGTGAACCAGAATGTTATGAAGAGACAATGCAGGTAGACACTAAAAAGAAGTGGGAGAGGCATGAAAGAGGAAATGGATTCCTTGGT
>ML816506.1:105553-117662 GCA_009831015.1 Picea engelmannii
TTTCTTTCTTCATTCTTTCCTACCTTTAGACTAGCCCTTGGCCATTCCCCAATTCCCCTATGTACACGAAGCCTCTTAGCAGTCAGATTCCATCGTAATCACACATTTGTCACACATGAACATATTTATCTAGGTACCCAATGATTTCATAAACCTTTCGTGCAGACCCTTACAGAAATCCATTTCTGAAACACTATACGATAAGGTACAATCCACTGCAAATTCTGTAATATAACCTCTAGGTATGTTATTTAACCAGTAATCAATTGTGCGGGAAGTATTATTACTTACATAATTCAATTTTATTACCAACTTAGGAGTCCAGTTGCTCCGTGTTGCAGTACAGTATCTCCTAGTATTCTCCACTAACCTTTATAACCATCTAGTTAAAATAATAAAAAATTCACCAAAGAAAATCTCATGCAACTTTGTAAACACATATCATTGCACCATCATTCATCGCTCATCCGAGGGTTTCTATTATCTCCTTGGGAAAATTATCTATCCTTCCTTTCCATCCATTCAATGATCTCTTTCTTAGTTGACCTCCAAAAAAATCCCTCAATTATAGATTCTGGGTCCTAGCAACATAACCATTTGTTGGTGCGTAGTTGTAAAAACCTAGGTTCAAGTTATCTAACCAAAAAAACCCTTCAGATACCGACCCTTTTAACATCACATGCATGCAAGTGAATTATCACCCAAGGTGTCTACTAGGATTGTAGGAACCAAGTCTCTGTAGGGATGAGGGGATGTGAGGTCATCAACATGTTCATTGATAATTATATACCATGTGTGCAATATTGTGTGTCTCTTATCCCTTGATTAATTAGTAAACTCAATTGTACAATACCATTATAATGCAGACTATGACATAGACCATTCAATGGAATATTTATAATTATTGTGCATCACTCAATGATAGATCTAATCATGCATAAATCAAACATTCATGAACAATCACATAAAAATACACATTCAGACACAAAATTTAACGTGGTTCACCAAATCCTTGGGCTACGTCCACAATAATTGGCTTATTTATTATTCTTCATGCAATCATCTTAGGCTTGTGCATTATGCTACAATAGATACATCATGATATCATTCACCATCCTTCCTAGTTGCTCTATAGTGCAAGCCTCTCTTTGTAAAATCTCCCCTAAACCTTCACACACAAATTCTCTCTCATTCTCAGCCTATTCTCTCATCCTCTCGACAGCCTATTATTCTCAACCCATTACATCTTTATACACATATTTTAGGAATCAAAACCCTACTAGCTTATACCAAACCCCTATGACAAGTCATTATGATTTGTTACAACTCATGGCAACACATAGTTCATGTGTTTTTCCTGCCTTCGTGCATGCATGTTGATTTTCCTTCCTTTTCATCTGCATGTTGTTTTTCCTTCATTTTTGCCTGCATGTTGCTTTTTCTACTTTATCTCCTTGCTTTATTTCTGTATTTTATTTCCTTGATTTATTTCCTTGATTTATTTCCTTGATTTATCTTCTTATGTGCTTCTAAATGCACTTTTACTGCGCACTCTGATCTCGAATGTGCCTTTACTGCACACTATGATCTTTAATGCACATGTATTCCACATATCCTCAACCCTTAGGATATTTCTCAAAATTTCATCCAAAATTCTTTTCCAACAACCATCACTCCCATGTATCATCAGGTATATCGGGAGTCCCCTAGGTCTCCTGAAACTATCCCTATATCAGTCGATCAGTCGCCTGACTCATATAGTGACATTGAGAACAACACTTGATAAGATACTCTCTAGTATCTGGGTAATCAAGTAGTACAGCTAAGGGTACGACCGAGCCTCCTTATTTGGTGTCGTGAGATATTACATCAAGTACTATTATTCGAACCCACATGTATATCAGAGAGTTATAGCATAGGGAAAACCCTTGTTTGTAGGAATCCTGAAAACTATAACCCTTGGGAAATAAACAGAACAAAAAATGAGCAGATGACCTCCATTGTCACACAACCATGCTTCTGGCATTCTGGTTGCGAAATTCCTACAAAATTTTTCCAACTAACAATTTGGTCACTTCGTCACTAGAGTGTTCATCATGTCGAGGTATAAATCTAAAGGAGTTAAAAAAAAATAGTGGTCCCATCGACACCCTTATTCAGGACCTATTCCAATGAATTCCTCTCTTCGCCTTAATCACAGTGGTACCTATCATTTTTAATCATTTTTTTTCCATGGACCAGACACCCTTATTTGTGATCTATCCCATTGGATTCTCATTTTCACCTTGATCGTCATGGTACCTATCACTTATAAGAATTTTTTTTTGGCCCCACTGTTATCACCAACAAGTTTCTCATACAAATATAGACGACAGATGAAGAAATAGTCAACACAAATACAACATTCAACCAATAATTACAGAAGGATCACAATCAATTTGGCCAGATAATCCCAAAACAATGAAAAAAGATCATGAATTTTTGTGCACATTCAGCAAAGACAATGCACACACATCTGTGTGGCCTAACAAAATATCCAACACACATATTGCATGCTCCTCACGACTGAAAATCAAGTGACCCGTGCGAATGCGAAAATGATGCATTGATGATTTTGGTTGGGCATCAACCACTTCAGGAATGAAGTAGATCTCATCCATACCCAAAAATATCCCTAAAATTCTACCTTGGGATCACTGAAAGGATGGGAGGTACCTCCAAAGGCATCCCCATTAACATTTGAAACTAGTTGTGAAATATTTAGCCATCCTCCTATAAATAGAGGATCATTGTATGAAAAAAGGAAGAAGTTTATTGTAGTGTTATGTTGTTCAAATATTCTCAGAGAAACCATTTCTTCTCCCAAGAATAGTTTGAGAAAACATAACAAAGGGAAACATTTCCACCTCTTGGGAAGTTTTTCCATACATTTATTCACCATTGTTAAGTTATAATAGGAGAGTAGAAGCTCTACTTTGAGGGATTCAAGAGCCCTCCCTTAGGAGGAATAGGGGATTCACAAATCCCACATTTCTCCACTTTGTGTTCCCAATTTCAAAATACCATTACCTATTGGGTAACCACTCTTTGTGTTCATTTTCATGCATCCTTTTTTTATAATTGTTTAGTTCATGTTTTTTTTATAATCATTTCATTTTGTTTTGATATATATTTCTTTGCTTGTAGGTCCACTAACCTGCTAACAATTTTTATGTGTTGTTTAACTATTTGTTGGGCTCTAAACATGTCTTAAAATATAACCTCTATGCATCATCCAAAGGTAGGCACTGGCGCAATCGTTTTATTTGTCGCCTACATAAGTTCTTACATTCTGTTTTCAATACCCATCCTTCAAAGATGCAACCCCTGCAAAGGGACAACAATCGTAACAAAAGGAACAACAATGGTTCTGCTCAAATGAACAACAAAAGGAACAACAATCATGAGAAGGGAACAACAGTCATTATATTGGGCCGAAATAATGTTGTATTAATTGAGTTGCAGTACTTGCCCAACTATCTAATTTGTCAACCCGGGGTTCGTAAACTAACGAAGCACATGCAAAGCATATGCAATATTGAAGCGAGACTAATCTAATCTAATGTTTAAGCTACTACTAAAATTGAATCATTAATCTAACACACGACTGAAATAGAATCATTAATCTAACACATGATTGAAATAGAATCATTAATCTAACACACAACTGGAATTGAATCATTAATAGAACACATGACTGGAATTGAAATTAATCTAGTTGCATCAACGAAATTACTCTAAGAATGGGAAATTGTGTGAAGGAAATTAATCTAGAAATGGGGAACCACATGAAGGAAGAGCAGATACAACAAGTGAAGAGTTGAATGGCATAACAACATATGAGATATCTCGCCAATGAAGCAATCTTACATTCAAAAATCAAATCAATATTCATAACTGAATAATGAAAGCATGAAAACCAAAACCATGAATCAAATCTAAGAATCCCTTTCTCTTTTGAATCCTAAGGACTACCATTAATGACTACTCTAATTCTAATTACATAATCTAACTCAATTATAATTCCTCTTCTACTTGAATCCTCATGAAGAGAGAGCACTCTCTTTTATACATTAGAGCCTTGAAGATAAGATAACCATATCATTATTACAGATCCACTTTTCTCTCAACCTATTTCCCATTATTACAAAATATAATCCCTGCAAATCCTCACACATATCTCTCATATACCTTGGATAAGATATTCCAACCAAATCTTTATGATCTTCTCCTTGGAATGGGATTGAATTATCTCCTCAAATCTTGAAATGGTGGAGGAAGTATTCGAGAAGTCCTTTGGAATTAATCCTTCTCATATTCCTACACATTACAAAGCTCACACATTTTTGAGATATATATGAAAACATGTCAATTTTCTAACATTTAATCATAAATTCCTTTTAAATACTAAAATGAATAAATTGGAGAACAATAAGGTGAAACCCAAGTATATTTATGGAAATGATATCGTGAAAGGTTAATGGGGCGATGAAATGTGAAGAATAATGAAGGGAAAGATGGATGAAAATGGGACATTTCTGAGCCCCAACATGCCCCCCAACTTAACTTGTTGCATGTCCTCATGCAACCATGCATGGATCTCCTAAAGAAATATTTGGCATCTAAATGTTGGCTTTGAGTGATGATAATGAATGTTTCCAGGATGGGATTTACATGAGTAACAGCTGAAATTTTTCTTATGGTTGGTTCTTGTGTGTCAACCATGAATATAAAGAATGTTGGTTCTTGTGTTAACAACATTCATGTCGTTATTTGTTCTCTTGTTGTTATGATAATAATTTGCCCATATTCTTACTGGAAAACATATGATATCAATGTGCATAAGGAAACACCATTGAGTATAAGAAAGCCCCTTTTTTAATATTTGTGAATCATGCCAATATGTATATCAATGCTTATAAAGCAAAGTGCAACATAGTATCATTGGAAAAGAAATGTTGGAAAAGAAATGTTCATAAATGGTAAATGAGATGAAAAATGGAATGATGGTAGTGGAAAAGTGGAGTGATGATAGTGAATAAATTCCCCTACCCTCCAACTGAACTAGTTTCATGTCCTCATGCAACGTGGCATAAGTCGTAGAAGTGAAAAGGAAAGGGAACTGGGTGAGGGAATTTTCCAAATTATTCATTACTAGTAGTTGAGGAATTACATGATTAAAATTTAGAAAATAACATACCTCCACTTACCCAAAATGTTGATGAACTATGCAATAGAATATGGCTGATGTAGCTGGTGGAGCATGGAAGATGTCACTACCACAGGATCATGTGAAAAGTAACTGTTGTTGGAGCGACGACTATTGTCGGCTGGATCAGAGAATGTGAAGTGGAGGAATCTGAACTGTTGTTGAATGAATCATGGAAAAGAGAAAGTATGAAAGTAGAACTATGGTAGTCTCATATGATTGAAGTCATGCTGCTGTAACTGTCGATAGATTCATGAAAAGTGTATAGTCTGCGCCCACTGTGAAACCTGATGGTACAATTCTAATTATGCGAATTAATGTGTCGATGTCGAGCATGAAAATAAGTCATTAGATTACCGACCAATGATGAATGTCATTAACCAATGTGAGGAAACTCATAATTGATGTCAATGAGTGCCAAGGTACCCGAGTACATCTTGCGAAGTGCAAATGAATGAGCTAATGTCGAGCCACTTGCAAGATCTGATGATCAAGGGACATTGATGTATTCCCCATGATTGTCAGTGAGAGAACTTCCATTAAGGAATACAAGCCTCTAGGTACTCAAAAATGGACTCTAGTCTATATCCCAGATAAGGTGTTGAGGTCGATGGGGCAAGACTTGTTGAAAGGTGGGCCTTAAGGAGTCCCACATCAGTCAACACAAGTTCGGATAAAAAGACTGATAGGATTATAAATGAAAATATCTTAGTAGTAACAGTATGTATGTCAAGGCAATGTAGTCAGGGAAAGGGAGCTGAATAGTTTTATTGACAAGGAAAATTGAACTGAAAAAACTAAAGAAATGTATGTGACTCAGAAAGATAGGCATGTGCGAAGTCATGAAGGATAA
Source organism: Picea engelmannii (assembly GCA_009831015.1). Classification (NCBI taxonomy): domain Eukaryota; kingdom Viridiplantae; phylum Streptophyta; class Pinopsida; order Pinales; family Pinaceae; genus Picea; species Picea engelmannii. The sequence goes on from ML816506.1 coordinate 111,655, forward strand.
GGAAATGGAAGATGGGCTTCAACACAGGGATGACCAATCTGCTTTGAAGGAGAAATGGGGGAGAACATTCATGATGCAAATGGGTTTATGAAAAGGTTTATGTGTAACAACAAATGCCATGATGTGTAGAACGAGAATCAACTCCTTCAAGCAGTGAATAAGGCATGTTTTTTTTCAAATCTTTTGTGATTCCTGAAAATCACTTCAGCAACAAGATGCGATCGTCCGCACTCCTGAAAAGAACTTAGTACAAATCCTGCATGAAAACTTGTGAGATGTTCGAAAATATATCATGCAGAAAGAAGGACAAATGCGACAAAGGAAATAAAATGTGTTTTATACCTCTTGTCATGGTCATTGTGCTAGCGCTTGTTTCATCATTGATTGCTTGCTTAGCATAAAAGTGCAAAAACATGTTTCCATTTGTTTTCAGGAATTTATAAAAACTTCCATTTGCAATGTTATTTTTTTTCGTTGTTTTAATTTTTATACTTGGTTTCTGATTTTTATTTTTATTTTTAATTTTTTTTATATAATTTTTAAATTTATTTTATTTTATTATGTCTGGCCTAATTTTTATTATTATTTACACACACACATATATAAGAAAACAAAAGAAATAAAAACATTTTTTATAATAAACAAATAATATATGTTTTTATTAAAAAAAGAAATTGTTTATAATAAAACAAACAAAATATAGATATAGATATATATATAGTTATTATAAAAAAGAAAATTCTTTATTAAAAAAAAAAATTATTATTATAATTATTTTTTAAAACAAACAAATAATAAATAAATAAAATCAAATAAAAGAAAAATAATATATATTTTTTCATCATAAAACAAAACAAAAAAAATGGTCGTATATACCTGCATCAAGAGCCAGGGAGACCGCTGAGAAAAATTGGTTGCATTCACCCGAAGAGGAATATCCCAAACTTCATTATATATATATATATATATATATATATATATATATATTATAAAAAAAGAAAATTCTTTATAATAAAAAATAAAAAATAAAAAATTATTATTATAATTATTTTTTAAAACAGACAAATAATAAATAAATAAAAGAAAAATAATATATATATTTTCATCATAAAACAAAACAAAACAAAAATGGTCATATATACCTGGATCAAGAGCCAGGGAGATCGCTGAGAAAAATTGTTTGCATTCACCCGAAGAGGAATATCCCAGACTTCATACTCCATATGCACTTTACTGTTTTGCAGAGGAAAGTTGTTTTTGAACCGTTCAGCATCGATTGTTATCACCTGACTGTCGGGAAGTTCATATCTGTTCTCTATAGCTGAACTTGTTTTTGTAGTTTCCAGTTCCTGCTCATAGTCAAAGGAAACATACACTAACTTCTCCTTCACATCTTGTACTATCTCACGTTCTGCAGTTGTCGTAAAAGAGTACCCACGCTCAGTAAGAATCTTCATCAACGAATCTGTCAGATCACGCCCAGCACGGTCTGTTCTAAGGATGGCATGAGGCAAAGAATTTCTCATAGAGACAGACATTGTTCCCGAGTAATATGTCCCACTGCTCGAATTGTCGCTCGCATTCCAAGTGATGACAGTGCTCTTGGTGCCCGATCCCCTCAGAGTTATGAAATAGTCACCTTCTCCCTCTAAATGTCAGGTTTGAAATTAATGATGATGGGGTTCTTAGCTGGAATTGCATCGATGGCATCCTGGACCGTAGTGAAATCACCTTTACCTTTCTTCAAATCCACTGTAATCACACGGGCTTTACCAGAGTTCACAGGAATCCCCTTCAGTTTTCGAGACAAACTTCCCTTCAATTCCATAGAATTTTATCTCAATTACTGCTACGTAGCAATGTACAAAAGACGTTCAACTTCCCTTCTAAGAGAATGATCTTTATACAAGAAAGGTATGTCCTAAACCCTCAAACCCAAAGACTCCAAGGAATCAATCTTCATAGTGGAGAACACTGAGTGAGTAAGCTTCCAAAAAGTAACACTCTCTCCCATTGACAGAGGGCCCTTGTATGCATCGGTGGTCGCTTGCTCGACTCGATCTATTATGTCAGCCCGCATTATCACAACACCCCTAAGTTGTAGACTCTGAGCTACCAAATGAGTAGGGTTGAAGTTATTAACAATAGATGAAGAAGAGTTTGAAATCCTAGAGCGTTGATGTTGCCACTGCTTCTTGCAATATCTATTATGAAACGAGTCCACCATGGTATCGAAGTGTTCAGATTAATATACAACAGGAGGAAGGTGATACAAGCGACAAAACACCCCTAGAGCTTCTTGTATAACCGAACAGAAGGGTAGCCAGCAAACAAACCCATGGACACCCACAATAGAACCATAGTTGTCATCAACCCACGACGGTTGGAATATTTAAATGCACAATATGTAAATGGCCACGTCTGTGAGTCGTGTAGCCAAATATTGGCAGTTAAAATCCATGAACGGATTTTTTGGGAGCATATCCAGAGAGAATCGTGCCCAGCTATTCGGGAGATTGGTTTGGATAACTTTTTAGGGGAAACCCACACCTCTCTATCTGGTCTTTCTGGCCAAAAGATTGAATGTGGTGAGACCACCAAACAATGGCTCGAGTCCACCATCGCCTCCCCAGAAGCTGAACAGAACTCCGTATTGCTCGAATTCTTAGAGCGAACTACAATCAGTATTTTGGCGTTATCAATGGCGTCAAGCCCGGGCAGGTAGAGTTATAGGTTGGCATACACCTTCGAATAGGTTTAGCATACTAGATTCTTTCATAGCGATTAGTTTGGTTGCATGGTTAACTCCAGGTATCTACAGGATAAAGGAGAAGGGCAAAGCTGAGAGAGAAAAGTGGATATGTCTGTTGTCTTTCAAGTATGGCAGGGCCCCAATGAAAATACTTCATTTCATGGAGAACAGCCTAACCGATGCATTCATTTCGAAGGGGAAGTGAGGGAACGCAGGTTTGATGGTAGTAGCCGCATGCGATTTGATCTAGAATATGAGAGCGCTCCGTAAAACCCCTGCAACACTACTTAAAATCCCTGCAACACTCCGACTGATGCTGGTAGTCCTCCAGATTATCAATACATAAGCTATATACAGCCCATGTTTGATACTCAATATACCATTATTCCCTATCCCACCTGCTTTATCATGTTAAATGTAAGTCCGGCTCTAAAACTGTTGAACTGTGCCTATGGAGAAGACGAGCTTCATCAACAAACAATTGTCAAACTGTGCATATGGAGAAGATGAGCTTCATCAACAAACAATCGCCAGAGTAAATTGATTATAAGGGGAGATGCCATGCTTTGCCTCTGTGTGTTGAGGTATCTTTGTCTTTGAAGAAATAAATCTATTGGTACTAGCGTTGTCAAGAGTGACTAAAGGGTATGGAGCTAATGGAGTTTGGATGCTAGCTCTAGTTCACGGATAATTTTCCTGTTGCCATTATTTATGAAGGTAGTCCAAGAAATTCCCACTATGAAGCTCAAAAAGTGTGTCACATGGATCCCTGCAAGTCGAAAAGGATGCAATCTCTTCCTCGCAGCACAACCAAGTGTACATGTACCATTGTTAAATCCCACTACAAGGAAGGAATATCCATTCAAATTCTAAGACTGGATAGTACAATGTTTTATTATTGCAAAATTATTTATTTATTATTTTTACTTTTTCTTTTTTTTATTATTATAATTTTTTTCGTTTTATGTTTTGAAAAAAAAAATAGAAGAACTTAAAAAATTACTTCAAACTTATTGAATATTTATGCACAAATGGAACAATTGTAGATCAAAAATATGTTAGGTGATTTTTATGTAATCGTCAATAATTAAAATTTTCCTTGAATTTAATTAGTTATCCTATTTTCTGATCCCCACAATGGCACTAAGCGCGGAGAAGAGCATACTTATTCTAGAAAAATAAAAAAATTGAAAATAAAACCCTACCTACACTATGCTAATTAGAAATGAAAGATTAGTTACGTATAATCAAAGAACCAATGTAGCCATGCACGCAACAGTAATAAAAATATGTTATCTTTCAATTTCGCAATTGACAGTCGGGAATATGTATGGGCGTGTGGAATTAGTTGTTGAAGTTCTAAATTAAAAAAATAAAAAGGAAAACTAAGTGGAACTAACCTAGTACTTTCTTGGAACCATCATTCTATCAAGCTTTCGTAGGCATAATTTGTCTTACTCAGATCATGTTGCAGCTCCTCGTTGTCCTCCTCGACCTTTTGTGTGCCTAATGGTTCTTCATTAAGTATGAAAGGTTCTTCGCATGTTGATTTTTTGTTCACCTCAGGAGGAGTGAATAAGCTTTCGGCTTCTATCAATATCTCCTCTTCCAGAGAAGAGGAGAACCTGACTTTTGATAGGATCTGCGTAAGTTGTTCCAAGCTTAAATTCATTGTTAAATCATATTAAAAAAAAAAAAGGATTCTTACAGCACCCAAAACTAAAATCTAAATGGAAAAAAAAAACTTGAATAAAAGCACTCTTACTGAAACGGAAAATAATTACTCTTCACAGTTGCAGAAATTAAAATGTTCCTCATAGTTGGTCAGGGAGAACACGAGCAGTCTCCATTCAAGTAGTTGTTATGACCATTTACCAACACATGTAGATCACACTTGCAAAAATTAAAACTACTTTTGCGTGAATTGAAATTTGCAGAAATTGAAATTCTTCTACCTAGATGGTAGGGAGAACATGAGGAGTCTCCTCTCACGAGATTCTATGTCCCCTTACCAACCTGTCTAGATCACACTTGCATAAAATTAAACACTCTCGCATAAATTGAAATTTGCAGAAATTGAAACTACTTTTACCTAGTTGGCAGGGAGAACATGAGGAGTCTCCTGTCACGAGATTTTATGACCCCTTACCAACACGTCTAGATCATACTTGCATAAATTAAAATGAAAAAGAAACTAATACCTCAATCCATTGTGCTTCCCCGACAACGACACCAAAATTTTGGGCTCTAAAGATGTCTTAAAATATAACCTCTATGCATCATCCAAAGGTAGGCGCTGGCGCAAGCATTTTACTTGTCACCTTTGTAGGTTCTTACCTTATGTTTTCAATACTGGTGCTCTAGAGATGCAACCCCTGCAAAGGGACAACAATTGTAACAAAATGAACAACAATGGTTCCATTTAAATGAACAACAATCGTGACAAGGGAACGGCAGTCATTATATTGGGTCGAACTAATGTTGTATTAATTGAGTTGTAGTACTTGCCCAACTATCTAATTTTTCAACCTGGAGTTCGTAAACTGATGAAGCACACGCAAATTATATGCAAGATTGAAGCAAGACTAATCTAATCTAATGTTTAAGCTACAACTGAAATTGAATCATTAATCTAACATATGACTGAAATAGAATCATTAATCTAACACATGACTGAAATAGAATCATTAATCTAACACAAAATTGGAATTGAATCATTAATCTAACACACAACTGGAATTGAAATTAATCTATTTGCGTAAATGAAATTAATCTAAGAATGGGAAATTGCGTGAAGAAAATTAATCTAGAAATGGAGAACCACATGAAGGAAGAGAAGATACAAGAAGTAAAGAGTTGAATGGAATAACAACATATGAGAGCTCTCACCAATGAAGCAATCTTACATTCAATAATCAAATCAATCTTCATAACTAAATAATGAAAGCATGAAAACCAAAACCATGAATCAAATCTAAGAATCCCTTTCTCTTTTGAATCCTAAGGACTACCATTAATGACTACTCTAATTTTAATTACATAATCTAACTCAATTATAATTCATCTTCTACTTGAATCCTCATGAAGAGAGAGCACTCTCTTTTATACATGAAAGCCTTGAAGATAATATAACCATATCATTATTACAGATCCACTTTTCTCTCAACCTATTTCCCATTATTACAAAATATAATCCCTTCAAATCCTCACACATATCTCTCATATACCTTGGATAAGATATTCCAACCAAATCTCC
>ML816507.1:0-47911 GCA_009831015.1 Picea engelmannii
TTACAACTGCATTTGTTTGGCCACAAAGCTTAGGATTGTTGAAATTCAAGGAGACAATCAATGAGGAGTGCTTCATATAGCATGCAAAGAAAAGAACATGTAACTTGGAAGGAATACAATGTTAAAAGGATGGAAGCTCAGAGTACAAGTAGTTTCTGAAGAATGGTGGCTTAGCTCCCTTCTTCCTCTCTAGGAGTTTGTTGACCTTGTGGATTATTTCTGAAGAATGGTGGTTTAGCTCCCTTCTTCCTCTCTAGGAGTTTGTTGACCCGTGAATTATTTCTGAAGAATGGTTGCTTAGCTCCCTTCTTCCTCTAATCCACCTTGAAATTATTTTTGTCTTCCCAAGATTTTTGGAAAGTTGGCCTTGCTTTTTGCTGATCATGTAGGCATTTAGCTCGCCTTATGGTCTCCTCCAATGTCTTTGGATAATCATACTGTATTTTTTCATTGATGAATCATGGAAATCCACTCAAATACCTTTGAATTTTAACTATCTCATCCTTGATGAAAGAGACATACTTCAGTAGTTCTAGAAATCTTCTTTCATATTCATCAATTTTCATACTCCCAAGCTTGAGTTCAAATAACTCTTTCATTTTCTTGTCATAGTATCTCTTAATCAAATATTTCTTCTCAAAATACTTCTTGAATTCCTTCCAAGTAACACTTTTATCTTTAATTTGTTTCATCTGCACACATTGATCCCACCACATGGATGTATTTCCCTTGAGTTGATAAATATCAATTATACCTTCTGCATGAGAAGAATAATTATGCAATTGAAAATACTTTCTCATTCCCATCAACCATGTCTCTGCATCTTCATCCTTCTTGTGCTCACCATCAAATGTAGGAGGTTTGATTTTTTTCATTTTTCCTCGTACCTCATCCACCCCAGACCCCTTATGCTTCTTGAAAGGGTATGGACTTGATTTGTTGTGTGATCTCTTATTGGAATGCCTCGAAGAGTGGTGGTGATGTCTTCTAACACTTATGGTTCTTCTTTTCTCATCAAGAGGCCTGTGACTTCCAGATTTTCTTGAGCCACCCTCCTTGTCCAATTTATTTTCTATTGTGTTCAAGCTCCGCAATAACTTCATGTTGAAGTCATCCTGCTGCTCCTTGGGTTTCATAAGCCTCTCATTATCATATTTATAGTTTTGGACATCCTTCTCATATTTAATGGTCTCTTCTATATTCATGTTTTCATCCCTTCCTTCTCCATGTCCATTGGAGTTTGTTCCTTCAATGCCCAAATGGACATCCATCCCTCTAATCTCATATTCCTAGTTGTAATTCCCTTGTGCATATTCCATTACTCAGGAACTATATGATGATCTTGAACTGATCTAGTTTTTTTTAACTCTGAAAAATGTGCAACCAACAAAACTTTGTCAAGCTAACTGTTTCAACAATTTCATGAAAATATGAACCATTCTGATTCAATAATATATATCAGAATTATTTATTCTGATTTCTTGAAAAATGGAATTCCCAGATCAATTTTACAGGTGGATATTTAGATTCCACTATCCAATACCTTTCCAACGCCTTCTCACATGCTCAATTATGAGTCTTGAGCATAAAGTTATGGCTATTTAAAAATTGCCCATTAATATTTTTGTTCATTTTTCAACTTGCCGCAACTTTGTGTTGTAATTAAGAAATTTTGCACGTACTCCATTGAATTTTTCATAGGATCTCAATTGGGTTTTTTCATATACATATTATGGACACTTTTTCCAAGTTTCACCTCTTTCTGGGTTCTGGGATGCTAGTTACATCTTGTTGAAATTCCAGACCAAAATACCATACAGTAACTGGTATGCTACAGGTATCTTCTTTTCCATATTAAACACTCTTAACATGCCTAGAAATTTAATTCATCTCTTGGAATGTCTTCTATGGTTCAATATATTTCCATTGACTACTCCTGTGCCTCAATCTGATTATGGAGTAGAAAGTTATGGCTCTTTGAAGTTAGATGGGTCTTAAAATTTACCCTCCACTGTTTGTGTTGTAACTTTCTCATAAAAGCTCTGTTTGACGAACAGTTTACACCATTAGAAATCTCTCTCCGAGCTATTTTATTTGATCTGCAGAGACAATGCCTTGGAACACTTCGTTGTTGTGGTTTTTTAGTTTCTAAAAATGCTCTTAAGGGCCTCAAAAATGCGCTGCAAAAAGATGGCGTTCAAATGATATAAAACATCATAGAAATCATTGGTTTTCTGCTATTGTTCACCCTTCAAAAAACTTTGTGCGTACAAATTCCAACTTGTAAACCCATATTCACTATGCATAACAAAAACACAAGGTAAATCGTGCTCTGAGAAATTTAAAACCATTGTGTATCACTTCTCTATTGCACCAATAACTTGTGCGCACTACTTTTGTGTTGCACACCAATATCCACAGCGCGCAGTTTTGGTTCTTGCACTATTCCTTGTTGCGCGCAGTATTTGTATCGTGCACTGATATTCTTCACACATTTCACTCTACACGCTGCACCATGCCAAATTTTAGTATGCCCTCAACGTGCACCAATATTTTGCATGCACCCTTAACTAAATTGTTGTGTGACAACATATACCCACATTGTGTGTGCACCAACAAAGTTTCTATGCGCTCAACCAATATTGTGCACACCATGCGCGCCATTATTATGTCTGTGCACACTGCACAATGATAAATTTAGTGTGGGCACCCGCACACCAACATTTTTCCGTGCGGTGCCAAACTTTAGCGCACGCGCACACCAAAAATTTTCCCTGCAATGTCAAATTTTAGCGCGCGCACCCGCACACTAACATTTTTTCGTGCGGCACCAAAATTTAATGCACACACCAGCACGCCAATATTTTTCCGTACAGTGCCCAATTATTTTACATATCACAATCTTTTACTGTGCATCATGCATTTTTAGTGCGCCCACCTGTGCACATTCACTTCTATGTGCATCGATTCCTCGTGAATTCCGCTGCAAAAATTGGGGATTTTTCTTAACTTTTTTTCCCCCAATTTAACATAGACATTTTGCAACCATGAAATTCATTAAATTTCACCCTGATAACACCAACTCAACCTTTGCGACAAAAAATCGTTGTGGTTTGAAATTTCTATAATGGATTTTTCCCAAAATCAATTCACGAATTGCGAATTTTAAGTATAAAACTTGCTCCAACTATCATGGCTTCACTGTAACTTCAAATTCGACCAATTACAAGTCTGAATTTGTTAGAACATATATTAAATCAAGAATATCTCACCACATGGCTGAATTTCTCAATTTTCCTATGAATTTAACAATAGAAATTGGGGCTTTTCCCAATTTCGCGTCGTTGTTTCTAAAATTTATCATGGACGTTCTGCAATTCAAAATTTGGCCACTTCAAAATAGATTCTCTATGAAATTTCGCTTCCACTCAACCTGTTTGGCCCATTCAGTCTTAGCATTGAAAACTGAAGCTCTGATACCATATTGTAATGCCCCGGCCATCCATGTCGGGCCATGCTACACCAGATAACTCTTTATGTTCTCTCTATGGAACATATTGTAACATACCCAGCATCTAACTGAATTATGCCACATAAATTTTTCAAACTGCATGTAATTAAATTATATACACACAAAACTCTTGCAGAAATATATATATATATATATATATATATATATATATATATATATATATATATATATATATATATATATATATATATATATATATATATATATAACACGTAAACAGCCAAATACATTTGTAAATGCATGGATTCACACTGAAATAACAATAAACATATACATCCAGCATATACAAGAAATACCCATAAAAATAAACACAGTTATAACTGCACATAGGATAACCCATAAAAATAAGCACGTAAATAACATTGCAGCATGTAAATTTATCACACAATTGGCACTTATCTTTGTAAGAATGTCACCAACTGCGTACAGACCTTCCACTAACCTCCCAGCCTTAGACCACATTGTTCATCACTCTCAACAGTGAGTCACCCTCGAGTTGGGACTAAACTCCACCCGAGTAAGGGGATTCCTAACGAGGCTAAAGGCTCATAGACAATAGGAAAGACTTAGTCTCAGGTGCCAACTCAAACTAACAACCTACAGTCCCTCATTCCCCACATGCATTTCTCACCCAGGAAGTGTGCCCCTTCTCTGCTCAACAGTCCTTCGGCTACCCCACTTCCTTTCTGGGCTTCAACAACAGGCCGGACAGGAAGTCTCAGAGCATTGTAGCTACAGTTTAGCACCTTCAAGAAATCAATTCCCAACAATTATCTTGCCCAGATAATTGCTCACGAGCCTGACAACCCACCTCTTCAATATCCCATGGGCTTGACAACCCACTTCTTCAGTCCATCTCCCAAGCTAACTAGCTACACCAATAGGTATGGTTATGGATACAGGTTCATGTACAGTTGTGAAGATACGAAGGATAGCCTAATGGGTGTGTGCATGCTCATTGATGAATGACTAGATGGTTGAATGATGGTAGGAATGATGGAAAATATGGGAAAATGAACTAAGTCCCAACAATATGTATGCATGTCCCCAACTTGACACTTGTCATGTTGGGAATTAATTTGGCCCCACTTGTCCCCAATTTTAGAACTTAGGATAAAATAATTATTCATACTTTATGATTTAAGAAATATTAATATAATATTCCTGTTTGGCTTAAGCTCCCTAACTTAGCCCTTTTCCTTAACTTTTATGCCCCTCCCTTTCCCTAACCAGTGGAGTTTAGTCCCCCATCTCTTTTATCGTGGTTGGTTGCGCGCAGCGATGTATTTTATATTAATTATGAGACATATACAAAAAATAGGCTCATTGGCCTTTAACATCTAGGCTCTCTGGCCTAATCAAAACATAAGAATCCTAGCTTATAATAACTGGCTCACCAGCCTATAAACCGCAGCATATACACAAAGTCTCCCTGGCCTCACAATCGCGCACACTTAAGTTGTTGCGCGCAATATCCTGGAATGTGCAAACTTCCTCATTTTACTGTGCAGTACATGCGTGCACTATGACATGAAATGTGCATACAAAAATGACATCAAAACAACTCACCAACTTAATTACTTTTGCTTTTACTTTTACAATTGGGTTCATCCTTAGGGATATTACAATCCCCTCCCCTTATTTATGCATTGTCCTCGGTGCATCATGTACACATACAACAAAATTCCAAAAGTCCTCAAAATGATGCGGGTATTCTGCCTGCATTGCATCCTCATGTTCCCAAGTAGCGTCCTCAGGACTGTGTCAGGTCCAATAGACCTTTACAAGCCCTATGGCTCGATTCCAGAGTTGTTTGAGTTTTTGTTCCAGAATGCATACCGGATGCACTTGAAAAGCGCCTTCTTTCTCCACCTGAATCACATTCCAATCAATAACATGATTAGCATCAGATATATATTTCTTGAGAAAAGATACATGGAATACATCATGAACAGTCATAGATGCAGGCAATGCAATCATATAAGCTACTGGACCAATCCTCTCTAGGATTTCAAACAGCCCACAATAGTGAGCTGGCAACTTTGAACAATTTCCCAACTTCAGGGAACTTCTATTGGCCTTCACTTTCAAGAATACATGATCACCCACTTTAAATTCTCAGTGAGTTTTTCCCTTATTAGCATATCTTTTATGTCTGTCTTGGGAAGCTTTTAAATTTTGCTTTATTTTTATCATTTGCTCCTCCATTTCCCTAAGCAAATCTAGCCCAACCATTGTTCTATCTACTAGGTTATCCTAGATTACTGGTGTGTTGCACTTTATGCCATAAAGTTCCTCAAATGGGCTCATCTTTAGAGATGTTTGGTACCAATTGTTATAAGCAAACTCTACCAAGTGTAGGTAGTCTTCTCATTTTGATGGTTTATACATCACATACATCCTCAACATATCTTCAATCACTTGATTTACTCTCTCTGTTTGACCATCTGATTATGGATGATATGTTTTACTAAAATTCAAATTTGTTCCAAATCCATTAAATAATCCCTTCCAAAATTTTGAGGTAAATTTTGGATCTCTGTCGGACAAAATTGTCTTGGGTATGCCATGTGATCTAGCAATTTCCTTCATATAAACATCAGCAATGTTCGTTGCCTTGTGAGTGAGCTTAACTGGAATAAAATGGGAAGCTTTATTAAGCTTATCCACCACTACCATGATAGAATCATGTTTCTTGTTTGTTCTGGGCAGTTTCATGATGAAATCCATTGTTACAACTTCTCATTTCCACTCAGGGATGGGTAATGGTTGTAGAAAACCAGTTGGGTGTCTATGTTCAGCCTTTACCTTTTGACATTCCAAACATCTAGCAATAAAATCAGCAACCTCTTTCTTAATGCCTGGCCAATAATATTGGCTCTTGATAGCTGCAATAGTTTTCTAATATCTTGGGTGCCCAGCATAAGGCACATTATGAATTTCTATCAATATCATATTTTTCAACTCCTAGGAATTTGGTACATAAATTATGCCCCTGTACATGATAATTTTATCACTATCTAGATTATATTCCTCAAATTTCTACTGCAAAACACCTTGTTGTAATGTTGCCACTAATTCCTTTTATTGCAAATCTGATTTGGTAGCCTTTATAATTCTAGGTTTTAAATTTCATTGGTACATTCTAATGGTTGTATCATGCACCCTTTGTTGGGTATGTGTTATATTCTTTGCACGAGTAGTAGTGTTTGAACGCCTGCATCAGGCGCGCAGGGGGGTAAGAGGGGGGTGTAGGGGGGCGGAGCCCCCCGTGCGGGGGTTCGGGGGCAGCGCCCCCGAAAAAAATTTTTTGGGCCGACATATTTTCGCCGGTTTCAGGCCGACATATTATCGCCGGGCCGACATATTTCCGGGACGACATATTTCCGGGACCACATGATATTAGGTGGTTTTCGGCACATGGTTTTTGCCGATGGTTTTCTATTTCCGGTTAAGGAATTAGGGTTTTGGACTAATCCAGGTCATTGGGTTAGGGTTTTGGATGCCGCTGGATCCTATATGTATATTGTATTGTAAAAAATGTAACACAATGTGTATCAATATAATATATGCTGGTTTTCCCAATTTGGGTTTCCAGGTGAAAAATCTCTGTGTAATGTTTGTATTTTCCATTGCATCTTTTCTGTTCTTTTTTGAATATCAGTTTGCAGTAGATATTGTACAAGGTTAGAATTTACACCCTTATGCTGAGTGCATCAACCATTTTGTTCTATTTCCCCTTGATATGCTTTATATCAAATTCATATTCACTTAGAAACTCTAACCATCTGCTTTGCCTAGCATTTAGAGTTGGTTGATCAAATAAATATTTCAGACCATTATGGTATGTTCTTAGCTCAAACCTTTTCCCCATGAGGTAGTGTCTCCATTTCCTCAAGGCACGCACTATGGTTGCCAACTCCAAATCATGAGTGGCATAATGTCTTTCATACTCCTTCAACTTTCTTGATTCAAAACATATAACAAACCCATTTTTGACTGAGGACTCCACCAAGTCCCTCTTTATATGCATCTATGCATACAATGAAGTCTTCATTTGGGTCTGCAATCCTTAGTATTGGAGAACTTGTTAATAATTGTTTCAATTGTTGGAAACTCTTTTCACAATCCAATGTCCACTGAAACTTCACACCCTTCTTTTGTAAGGAAGTGATTGGGTGTGCAATCTTTGAGAATCCTTCAATAAATATCCTATAGTAGCCTACAAGGCCCATGAATGATCTGACCTCTATCACATTCTTTATCATTGACCATTCTATAATGGCTTCTATATTCCCATGATCCACTGCTATCCCATCCTTTGAAATGTTATGCCCCAAATAATGAATTTGTTTCTGATAAAATGAGAACTTGCTCAATTTGGCATACAATTGATGCTCCCTTAATACTTGCAACACCATCCTCAAATGATGTTCATGCTCTTCCTATGATTTAGAATATATAATAATTTCATCCAAAAAGACAATGACAAACTTGTCTAAATATTCTCAGAAAACACCATTCATTAAGCACATGAAAATAGTTGGTGCATTTAACAACCCAAATGGCACCACTGTGAACTCATAATGACCATACCTTGTCCTGAAGGTGGTCTTACTAATATCTTCCTCTTTAATCCTTACCTGATGGTATACTGACCTGAGATCTATCTTTGAAAATATCTTTGCATCCTTCAATTGATCAAAAAGATCATCAATCCTTGGCAGGGGATACTTGTTCTTTACAGTCACTTTATTCAACTGTCTGAAATCAATGCACAATCTTAATGTTCCATCTTTCTTTTTCACAAACAAGACTGGGGCACCCCAAGGTTACACACTTGGGCGTATGTACCCCTTCTTCAAAAGTTCTTCAAGCTGCATTTTCAACTCCTATAACTCTGGTGTACTCATTCTATAAGGAGTCTTTGACACTGGAGCTGCTCCAGGCATTAAATTTATAGAGAAATCAATATCTCTCTTTGGGGGTAGTCCTGGTACCTCCCTGAACACATATTCAAACTATTTTAGGACTGCATAATCTTCCAAATTTGGCACCTTATCTTTAGGTCTCTCTTCCATATGAGATACAAATATTTGACACCCTTTTCTGTAACATTTCTTCAGCTGCAATGCTAAAATTTCTCGGATGGTTACTACCCTGGGAATTCCCTATACTCTCCTTAGGTTCCCTTCCTCATCCAAGCAAGTAAATGTCTTGTTATGATAGTCTAGGATAGCATGATGTTGTTCCAACCAATCCATCCCAATTAGATCGTCATAGTAACCTAAAGGAAAGATGTATAAATCTGCCTTGGTGTTCAGTCCATTCATTTCCATAAGACATGACTTAACCATCTCATTACCTTTTCTTTTGGCTCTGGTAGCCAGTTTCACCAACCAATATTTTCCATGCTTGCTTCTTGGAAAATGCAAAATTTCCACCATCTTAGGATCTATATAACTATGAATAGATCCTAAATCAATTAAAATAGCAATGGTTTGGTTGTTGATCATACCTTCCACTTCAATCATATGTGACTGATACTCGTCTTTCTTGTTGTCTAGGGCTGCATAGATCCTTGGTACATTTCTTTCCATGCCCTCCATTGTTTCAGCTTGTTGTACATTGTGAACAATTCTCACTTTTTCACCTCTGTGAGGACAATATCTGTACATATGATCTCCTTTACAACCCCAACATTGAATAAGTGGTTTTCATGGCCTTTGACCCCCTGTCCCAATCATTCTAGGCTCTCTAGGAGTTTGTTGACCCTGTGGATTAATTATGAATAATGGTGGCTTAGCTCCCTTCTTCCTCTAATCCACCTTAAGCTTTTTTTTGTCTTCCCAAGATTTTTGGAAAGTTGGCCTTGATTTTTTCTAATCATATAGGCATTTATCTCACCTTATGGTCTCCTACAATGTATTTGGATCATCATATTGTATTTTGTCACTGAAGAATGATGACAATCCACTCAAATACCTTTGAATTTTAACTGTCTCATCCTTGATGAAACAGACATACTTCAGCAGTTCTAGAAATCTTATTTCATATTCATCAATTGTCATACTCCCAAGCTTGAGTTCAAAGAACTCTTTCATTTTATTTTCATAGTATATCTTAGTCAAGTATTTCTTCTCAAAATACGTCTTGAATTCCTTCCAAGTAACACTTTTCTCTTAAATGTGTTGCACCTGCACAAACTGATCCCACCACATGGATGCCTTTCCCTTGAGTTGATAGGTAGAAATTCTACCTTATGCAAGAGAAGAATAATTATGAAATTGAAAATACTTTCTCATGCCCAACAACCATGTCTCTGCATCTTCATCCTTCTTGTACTCACCATCAAATGTAGGAGGTTTGATTTTGTTCATTTCTCCTCATAACTCATCCACCCCAGACCCCTTATGCCTCCTAATAGGGGATGGACTTGACCTATTGTGTGATCTCTTATTGGAATGCCTCAGAGAGTTGTGGTGATGTCTACTAACACTTTTGGTTCTTCTTTTCTCATCAGGAGGCCTGTGACTTCCAGATTTGTTTGAGCCACCCTACTTGTCCAATTTATTTTTTATTATGTTCAAGCTCTGCAATATATTCATGTTAAAATCATCATGCTGCTCCTTGGCTTCCATAAGCCTTTCATTATCAGCTTTATGGCTTTGAACATCCTTCTACAAATTTATAATGGTCTCTTCCATATTCATGTTTTCATCCCTTCCTTCTCCATGTCCATTGGAGTTTGTTCCTTCAATGCCCAAATGGACATCCATGTTGATACTGAGAGGGGGGTGAATCAGTATCAACTACAATTTAAAAAAAAAATCAGCTTATATTTAAACCATTCAATTATATCCAATGAGAAATTAACAATAGTGTAAGAGTTACACCAATACACCACAATACACCATGCACAATATATGAGAAATAATCAATAGTTATCGTCCAAGGGAAGTAATGACTTCCAAAGGTAGCTACAGCTTCCAAATGTAAAGGGAGGGATAAAAATCCAAGAGGAAGATACAATCCTGCAATATCAAGAGAGATGTGAACTCTCCATCCTTGCCCCTTCCTTCCACCTAATAATATATGAGAGATAATAAAACTTTACATTAAATCATCACCATCAACCAATCATCACATAGAACCTGATAATGGTTCTTGGGACTTCTTCAATTTCTGCAATTCTTCAATTCTTGGATTAATCTAATCCTATAGATAATATTACTCAATGTATTCTCTAAAACTCCTCCAATTTTCACTCCTTGAATCCTCCCCAAAAAGAGGTTATAGAAAGAATGGTAAACTTTATTCAATTCTGGTCTATTCAAGAGAGTGAACTTGCACAGAATGCCCCGCGCTCAATAATTAACATTCGATTCTGAAAATCGTACACAAGAAACTAAAGTCCTTACTCTTTCCAATTAAATTTTTTCCCACTTCATTTGGATTCTCTATGAATAAGTTATGAATGTTTTACCCAGAACACCTGGTTATTGACTAGCTTCAAGATTGGTCACAAACCATATCTTCCACATAGTGTATCTGCATAATTATAGCGAATCAAGAGCTGAACTTTTTACCATAGGTACCTTGATATGTATTATCAATACCATAGAAATTTCACCATCTGAATCATTATAGAAAAAACGTTATAGAAAAAATGGTAAGATGACCTGAAAATAACATGCCTTAGAACACATCACCAAAAGACTTCATCCTCCCTTGAAATCTGGCCTTATTTTCTTCTTATTTCCTCTTAAATTCAACTTGTGTCAAATGAATTTATAATGATGTTTATTTATACCATTTATGTCACTTCCTTTTAACATTAGGGTCAACCTAACACTTTCTTATTTTGTAATTCTTTTCTTTAATTATTTTCAGGGTCTACATGTACTTCCTTCTTCAATTCACTTTGTCATCTTCAAAAATTCGTTTATCCTCAACCATGAGGATCCACGTGACGTGCCACATACCACTGGAAACAACATGATGTATAATATCCATCCATGGGTGTTGTATCTACATGTGCATTTTCCTTCATGTCCAAATACCTTCATCAATATTGCGGTCCAAAACCCATGACTAGGGTTGACATCAATGACAACAACCAATCTTCCAACGATATCCCCCTTTGTCATTGATGGCAAGACTCATGCTCCCCCTATCATCATGATCCCAATTTCTCTCCCCCTTTGACATCAATGGAAAAGGGTATGGCTTCTCCCCCTGAGTTTAATGGCAGAAGGTAACCTTCTTCTTTGGGGCTACTCCCTCTAAACATGTGGCACTCAATAATACTTCATCCTTATTTTTGGTCTTTGAGACTTTTTCTTCCTTGGAATCTTTTTGTGTGGCTTACGTATTCTCTCTCTTATTCATGTCTAGGATGTATATGTTGTTCGGTCTTCTTGTTGCATTTGCAACCAATCTTCCTGAGTTATTTTCTCTGATTTTACATTTTCAGGAGTCAAATGTAAGAGTGTATCCTTGATCACACATTTTACTAACACTGAGTAGATTATGATTCAAGTCTTCAACCAATAGAACATTCTTTGCTTTTACATTTTTTATTCCAAGCTCTACTACACCTTCTCCAAGTATTTTGGCAGATGATTCATCTCCAAATGCAACATTGCCACCATTTATCTTCAAGCTGATGAATTTGTCTTGATCCCCAGTCATGTGTGAATAACATCCACTGTCTATGTACCATTCATCTTCTTATTTACATTCTTCAGCGGTTAATTCTATTCAACAATCTTCATTGTTTGGAATCTCTTTCCTTCTCCATACTATGGTTGGCATAGGGACATCTTCAGTGTAAATTCTAACCTTGTACAATATCTACTGCAAACTGATATTCAGAAAAGAACAGAAAAGATACAATGGAAAATACAAACATTACATAGAGATTTTTCACCTGGAAACCCAAACCGGGAAAACCAGCATATATTATATTGATACACATTGTTTTACATTGTTTACAATACAATATAGATATAGGAGCCAGCGGCATCCAAAACCCTAACCCAATGACCTGGATTAGTCCAAAACCCTAATTCCTTAACCGGAACTAGAAAACCATCGGCAAAAAACCATGTGCCGAAAACCACCTAATATCATGTGGTCCCGGAAATATGTCGTCTCGATAATATGTCGTCCTGGAAATATGTCATCCCGGAAATATGTCGGCCCAGCGAAAATATAACACATACCCAACATTCAGTCATATATCTGCAATGTCGTGCTTTGTGACCAAGATAATTGCATTTGTAGCATACAATATTTTTGTCCATCAATGGGTAAAATGAATTATAACTTATGTTGACAAATACACGATTATTTCCATATCTTTTGTTTACACCATTCATGTTTCTTGCGTATTTGTTCCTTTCATTGATTCTGCAATTAATTGCCTTATGTCCAAAAACAATTCAAGTATAACAATGACCAAGAAAGAAATTTTGATACCTGGGAGAAAGTGACCTTCTTTGTGATGTAGTCCAACTGGGTTCATGATCTACTCTTCTGTAGTTTCCTTCATACTGATTGAAGCTTCTTTGATTTTTGAAGGTAGGAGGTCTTCTTGGAAATTCATCTCTTTTGTAATCATTCCTTCTTTCTGGTATCCCGGTCCACTTCTCATCAACTATCTGTGTAGCTCTTTCTTCAACCTTCTTGTTGGTATTTTCATCTTCTTTGTATGAAGTTTCACCCATGCATCCAATATGTGTTAATTATTTTGGCACTTGAGAGTTTATTAAGCTCTTCCTCAATGAGACAACTTCTTGTTCAGGTTTCTCACAATCTTCTTCTTTCTTTATCATTTGGACCTTCTTTACTTTTGTTATTCTTCTTGCTTCTTTGAGTAGAGTTTTCAAGGAAATTGTTTCTTCTCTTAGTTTCTGAAAGTCTTCTAATTGTTTCTTTAAGCTTACAACTGTCGTTTCATAACTACCCAATTCACTTCTTAGTTTTCTGCGTGTGTCTTTGAGCTTGCTATTTTCAATCTCAACATGCTTAATTTTTTTAAGATTCTCATCTTCTTGTTGAACCATTTCTACTTCATGATTTTCTTCTTCTTCATTGTCATCTCTTTCAATCCTTGGATGAGGACATTCAAATTCAACATGTCCTACTCCTTCACAATTAAAGCAAAAGAAATTACCTCTATTTTCTTCTTTGAAATTTGAGATATTGTAATCTTATTCAACTTCTTCTTCTTCTTTTGCTTCTTCCCTTGCATAAAGTTCTTGTAGCTTGTCCCAAAGATATTTTGCTGATGCACATGATCCCACCTTGGATTTCACTAAACCTGTCAATCCATCCAGGATGGTATCTATTGCCAGTTTGTTGTTCCTTTTTGCTTCCTTCTAAGCTGCAGACTTTGGTTTCTTCAAAGCATTGTATCATGAAGCAACTAATATCCAAACATATGCCCCAAGATCTTTCAAGTAAGTTTCCATTCTATTTTTTCAGTATTCAAAATTTATTCCATCAAATGGTGGAATCCCATTTGGAATGTTGCCTTCTATTTCTCCATAGGATCTTCCTTCCAGTGGTTAAATTGTACTGAAGGTAACCCGCTCTAATACCAATTGTTGATACTGAGAGGGGGGTGAATCAGTATCAAGTATAATTTAAAACCTTTTTCAACTTATGTTTAAACCATTCAATTATATCCAATGAGAAATGAACAATAGTATAAGAGTTACACCAATACACCACAATACACCATGCACAATATATGAGAAATAATCAATAGTTATTGTTCAAGGGATGTAATGACTTCCAAAGGTAGCTACAGCTTCCAAATGTAAAGGGAGGGATAAACCTCCAAGAGGAAGATACAATCCTCCAATATCAAGAGAGATTTTAACTCTCCATCCTTGCCCCTTCCTTCCACCCAAGAATATATGAGAGATAATAAAACTTTACATTAAATCATCACCATTAACCAATCATCACATAGAACCTGATAAAGCTTCTTGAGACGTTTTCGGTTTCTACAATTCTTCAATTCTTGGAGTACTTTTATCCTGTAGATAATATTAATCAATGTATTCTCTGAAACTCCTCCAATTTTCACTCCTTGAATCCTCCCCAAAAATAGGTTATAGAAAGAATGGTAGACTTTATTCAATTTTGGTCTATCCAGGAGAGTGAACTTGCACAGAATGCCCCGCACTCAATAATTAACATCTGATTCTGAAACTTGCACACAAGAAACTATAGTCCACACTCTTTCCAATTAAATTTGTCCCACTTAATTTGGATTCTCTATGAAGCATTTATGATTGTTTTACCCAGAACACTTGTTTATTGACTAGCTTCAGGACTGATCACAAACCCTATCTTCCACAGAGTGTATCTCCATAATTATAGTGAATCAAGAGATGAAATTTTCACCAGAGGTACCTTGATATGTCTTCTCAATACCATAGTGATTTCACCAACTGAATTTTTCTAGAAAAAAAGTTATAGCAAAAATGGTAAGATGACCTGAAAATAACATACCTTAGAACACATCACCAAAAGACTTCATCCTCCCTTGAAATCTGGCCTTCTTTTCTTCTTATTTCCTCTTAAATTCAACTTGTGTCAAATGAATGTATAATGATGTTTATTGATACCATTTATGTCACTTCCTTTTAACATTAGGGCCGACCTGACATTTTCTTATTTTGTAATTCGTTTCTTTAATTATTTTCAAGGCCTACATGTACTTCATTCTTCAATTCACTTTGTCATCTTCAAAAATTCATTTCTTCTCAACCATGAGGATCCACGTGACATGCCACATACCACTAGAAACAACATGATGTATACTATCCATTCATGGGTGTTGTATCTACATGTGCATTTTCCTTCATGTACAAATACCTTCATCAATCTTGCAGTCCAAAACCCATGACTAGGGTTGACATCAATGACAACAACCAATCTTCCAACAATCCATCCCTCTAATCTCATCTTCCTGGTTGTAATTACCTTGTGCCTCTTCCATTACACTAGATATATATGTTGATCTTGAACTGATATAGTTTTTTTTAACTCTGCAAAATGTGCAGCCAACAAAACTTTGCCAGGCTAACTGCTTCAACAATTTCATGAAAATATGAACCATTCTAATTCAATAATATATATCATACTTATTTCTTCTGATTTCTTGAAACATGGAATTCCTAGATAAATTTTATAGGTATATATTTAGATTCCATTTTCCAATACCTTTCTAATGCCTTCTCCCATGCTCAATTCTGAGTCTTGAGCAGAAAGTTATGGCTATTTAAAAATTGTCCATTAATTTTTCTGTTCATTTTTCAACTTGGCGCAACTCTGCGCTGCAATTAGTATTTGGATTTTTTGTAGGATCTCAATTGGGTTTCTTCGTATAAATATTATGGACATTTTTTCCATGTTTCACCTCTTTCTGGGTTCTGGGATGCTAGTTACAGCCTGCTGAAATTCCATACCAAAATACCATACTGTAACTAGTATGCTACAGGTACCTTCTTTTCCATATTAAATACTCTTAACATGCACAGAAATGTAATTGACCTCTTGGAATTTCTTATATGGTTCAATATATTTCCATTGACTACTCATGTGCCTCAATCTGATTCCAGAGAAAAAAGTTATGGCTCTTTGAAGTTAGATGGGTCTTAAAATTTACCCTCCATTGTTTGTGTTGTAACTTTCTCATAAATGCTTTGTTTGACAAACAGTTTACACCATTAGAAATCTATCTCCGAGCTCTTTTATTTGATTTGTAAAGACAATGCCTTCGCACACTTTGTTATCATGGTTTTCTAGTGCCTAAAAACGCTCTTAAGGGCCTCAAAAACATGCTGCAAAAAGATGATGTTCAAATGATATAAAACGTCGCAGAAATCATTGGTTTTATGTTGTTGTTCACCCTTCAAACAACTTTAAATGCACAAATTCCAACCTGTAAACCCATATTCACCATGCACAACAACAACACAAGGTAAACCATGCTTCGTGCACTTTAAAACCACTATGTATCACTTCTCTATTGCGCCAATAACTTGTGCGCACTAGTTTTGTGTCGCGTGCCAATATCCACCACGCGCAGTTTTGGTTCTTGCACTATTACCTGTTGTGCATAGTATTTGTATTGTGTGTTGATATTTCGCGTGCATTTCACTCTACGCACTACACCATGCCAAATTTTAGTACGCCCCCACCACACACCAATATCCTGCATGCACCATTAACTAAATTTTTGCGTGACAACATATACCCGCATTGCGTGCGTACCAACAAAGTTTCTTTGTGCTCAACCAATACTGTGCACACCACGCATGCCATTATTATGTGTGTGCACACTGTGCAATGCTAAATTTAGTATGTGTACCCGCGCACCAACATTTTTCCGCGCGACGCCAAAATTTAGCGCATGCACATGCACACCAACATTTTTCCGCTTGGTGCCAAATTTTAGCGTGTGCACCCGCACAACAACATTTTTCCGCGCACGACCGAACATTAACATTTTTTCGTGCGACGCCAAAATTTAGCGTGCACACCAGCACACCAATATTTTTCCATGCAGTGCCCAATTTTTTTACATATCACAAGCTTTTACTATGCATCACACATTTTTAGTGCGCCCACCAGCACACATTCACTTCTATGTGCATCGATTCCTCGTGAATTCCACTACGAAAATTGGGGCTTTTTCTTAACCTTTTTTTCCCCAATTTACCATAGGCATTCTGCAACCACAAAATTCATTCAATTTCACCTCAATAACACCAATTCAACCTCTGCAACAACAAATCGTTGTGGGTTGACATTTCTGGAACGGATTTTTCCCAAAATCAATTCACGAATTGCGAATTTTAATTACAAAACTCGCTCCAATTGTAATGGCTTCACTGTAACTTCAAATTCGACCAATTCCAAGTCTGAATTTGTTAGAATAGATATTGAATCAAGAATATCTCACCACATGGCCGAATTTCTCAATTTTCCCATGAATTTAACAACCGAAATTGGGGCTTTTCCCAATTCTGCATCGTTGTTTCTAAACTATATCATGGATGTTCTGCAACTCGAAATTTGGCCACTTCGAAATAGATTCTCTATGAAATTTCGCTTCCACTCAAATTTTTTACCCCATCCAGGCTTAGCGTTGAAAACTGAAGCTTTGATACCATATTGTAACGTCCCCATCCATCCATGTCGGGCCACGCTACGCCAGAGAACTCTTTATGTTCTCTCTATGGAACATACTATAACATATCCAACATCTAACTGAGGTATGCCACATAAAATTTTCAAACTACATGCAATTAAATTAAATACACATAGAACTCTTGAGGAAATATATATATATATATATATATATATATATATATATATATATATATATATATATATATATATATATATATAACATGTAAACAACCAAATGCATCTGTAAATGCACGGATTCACACTAAAATAACAGTAAACCTATACATGCAGCATATATGTAAAATACCCATAAAAATAAACACAGTTATAACCGCACATAGGATAACCAATAAAAATAAGCACGTAAATAACAATGCAGTGTGTAAATTTATCACACAATTGGCACTTATCTTGGTAAGAATGTCACCAATTACGTGCAGGCCTTCCATGGACCTCCCATCCTTAGACCACACTGTTCATCACTCTCAACAGTGAGTCACTCCTGAGCTGGGACTAAACTCCACTTGGGTAAAGGGATTCCTAACCAGGATAAAGGCTCATAGACAACAGGAAAGACTCTGTCTCAGGTGCCAAATCAAACTAACAACCTACATTCCCTCATTCCCCACATGTCTGTCCCACCCAAGAAGTGTGCCCCTTCTTTTCTCAACAATCCTTCAGCTGCCCCACTTCCTTTTCGAGCTTCAGCAACAGGCCAGACAGGAAGTCTCAGAGCACTGTAGCTGCAGTTTAGAACCTTCAAGAAATCAATTCCCAGTAATTATCTCACCCAGAGATTTGCTCACGGGCCTGACAACCCGTCTCTTCTATCCCATGGGCCTGATAAACCGCTTCTTCAGTCCAACTCCCAAGCTAACCAGCTACACCAACAGGTATGGTTATGGATATAGGTTCAGGTACAGTCATGAAGATACGAAGGATAGCCCAATGGGTGTGTGCATGTTCATGGATGAATGACTGGATGGTTGAATGATGGTAGGAGTGATGGGAAGAATGATGGAAAATATGGGAAAATGAACTAAGTCCCAACAATATGTATGCATGTCCCCAACTTGACACTTGTCATGTTGGGAGTTACTTTGGCCCCACTTGTCCCCAATTTTAGAACTTAGGATAAAATAATTATCCATACTTTATGATTTAAGAAATATTAATATAATATTCCTTTTTGGCTTAAGCTCCCTAACTTAGCCATTTTAGTTAACTTTTAGGCCCCTCCCTTTCCCTAACCAGTGGAGTTTAGTCCCCCATATCTTTTATCGTGGTCGGTCTGCACGCAACGATGTATTTTATATTAATTATGACACATATACAAAAAAATAGGTGCACTGGCCTTTAACATCTAGGATCTCCGGCCTAATCAAAACATAATCATCCTAGCTTATAATAATTGGCTCACCAGCCTATAAAACACAGCATATACACAAAGGCTCCATGGCCTCACAATCGCGCACACTTAAGTTGTTGTGCGCAGTATCCTAGAATGTGCAAACTTCCTCATTTTACTGCGCAGTACATGCGTGCACTATACCATGAAATGTGCATACAAAAATGATATCAAAACATCTCACCAACTTAATTACATTTGTATTTACATTTACAATTGGGTTTGGCCTTAGGGATATTACATTATTTCATGATATCTAGAGATATATTGTTGATGTATTGAGGGACACTCTTAGTACATGTTTAGAGGTCCTATTGGCTTCTTAGTACTTGTTGTAGTGAATGGTTTTTTAGGAAGATATGTCATATGACATGGCTAGTACATATTTGAGCTCCATTGATATATATTATAATGTATTGTTAGAGTTATATTTTTTAGATGTCTTGGTGCATTCATTTTGCATGTGGTTGAGCTACATATTGGTACATGTAGTTGATGAGTTGATGAGTTGGTTATGTTGTACATCATTGATGAGTCATATCTTGATCTAAGGTTGATGCACTTTCTTTGGTACATGATGTATGAGATGATATAGTTGAGATGTTTGGTTGATATATTAATGGTTGAGATGCATGGTTGTGACACTTGGTTCATGGTACAGGAATATCATGAGTGATATGACACTTGTTTGAGGCACATGGTTGGCATATTGGTAGAGGCATATGGTTGGCACACAGTTGGCACATGCTCTTGGCATATGGTTAATAAAATCCATTGATGATAAATTATGGTATATTGTATGGTATTGATGTGCATTGTTGATGTGCATGGGTGGTGTGCATGCTTACAACACAGTGTGGCATAAGATGTACATGGTTGGTGTTTTGTTCATGATTCTTTATTCATTTTTGACATATATTTTTCTTCATGATGTATGGTGTGGCACGTGTTTGATGCATGGATAGGTCCAAGGATATTCATAATAAGAGAATATCATTATTGATCAGTTGCTCTATGTTCTAGTTGAGCAGTAGGATTTCCAGTAGAAGTAGATTGTAGTGGTAGCATATTTTTCATCTTGCAAAGAAGATAGGGGAGACATACCCACAGAGGGAGTTATTCTTCTTCCCATGATTGGTTGCAGTAGCATGGTTCTAGGAGGAGAGATGATAGGAAGCCATGTCATCAACATTGCATTAGAGTGATATCCCTTGTCCAAAGGGGGAGCGATTATTTAGAGGAAGCTCAAAGGCATCCAGACAAGGGGAGCAGCCCCAAGGAGAGTTCAGGTAGGGAGAGCAACCCCAAGGAGAGAACTACCCTTTTCCATTGATTTCAAAGGGGGAGAGATAGTCACATTGATGTGGCAAGATGAACATTGATGAGGAGTGATGATCACAGAGGGAGAATGAGCATTTCCATGTCCAAGTGTTGCCATCAATTATTTGTGTTGACATCAATGTTTGTGTTCCCATCAATGCCAAAGGGGGTGATTATTGTACTATGTTTTCATTAATGTCAAAGGGTTGATGTCAAGTATTGTCATAGTGATGTTTTTGTATCATTGATATATTGATTATTGGTTATATGTTCATTGATCTAATTGTTGTCAAAGGGTTGATTTCAAGTGGTGTCATAATGATATCTTTATATTAAACGGAGTTGTATCATTGATGTTATGTCATGGTTTATAGGAAGAAAAAAATGGATAAACTACAAAGTGGTCCCCTTATGTTGAAATCCCTCACGGGAAGATGCTCTTGAATAAATTTCTCGAAGTGGTCCCCTTATGGTGAAATCCCTCACGGGAAGATGCTTTGTGAATTCCAAATGGTTAGGTGGTTGATTAGCCTAGCAATGTGGTTAAGGATCCCAAGTTTGATTGAGGAATAATGTAATGAAGATCAATGAAATTTGTAGGAGAAATTATTCTCGATGGATAGTATATATCATGTCATTTCCGGTGATATGTGGAATATCCCGTAACTCCTGAAGGTTAGAGAGTTATGTCCATGTGAAGTTGGACAACCCTCATGAGTTATATAGAAGCCCCTAGAAGGTCAAAGAAGTCAACAAGGTCAAATAAGTCAAATCATTCTAGAAGATCCTAGAAGAAGTTGACTAGTCAAAGTGGTTAGTCATGGTTTAAGTGGTTGCAACAAGAAAAAAATTAAAAATAAATTATTTGCATCTAGAAGTGGAGAGTTTACTATTTGTGAATAAAGTGTTCATAAGTGGACAAAGTGGTTAGAAGTGGGTTAGCCCAAAATGAAGGAAGTTAGGTAAGTTGGTTATAAGATAACCCCTAGAGGAAGCTACTTTTAGAAGTATAAATAAGAGAGAAAGGGCCTCTTATGTGTATGATCTTTGAGAATATTGAATATCTATTTGTGAAAGGTTATTTGGGAAAGTATTATTGATACAGAAAAATCATGGAAGAAGAATTGCGACAATAGAACCATAGTAGAAGAATCGCGACAGTAGAACCGCAGCAGCAGAATCGTGGCAGAAGAATCGCGACAACAAAACCATGACAGCAAAATCGCGATAGCAGAACTGCAGTAGCATAATCACGACAGCAAAACCACGACAATAGATTTGGAAACTACATAAAGTTGGCAGTTTGGAAACCACATCAAATTTTCATATTAGAATTGTTTCAATTGTTGCATGGTATGGTATAGGTCTTGATGATTTCTACAGAATTAAAGGGATGATTTCTATAGAATTAAAGGTATGATTTTGGCAAATGGTATTGTGTAAGGGTTTATGGTATTTGGTTTATGGAGAGTATGGTGTATTTCTAGAGGTATCTTGTTGGTTAACTTGGTGATATTGTGCATATGGTTGAGAGTTGACTTTATTATTGATCTTTGTGAGTAGATCATATTTGGATGATGAGATTGATGAGATAGGTTGAGGTGATAAATTGTTTTGACAGGTTTTTTTGTGCATATTTGATGCATTGTTCTTGGTATAGACTATTGGTACAGTTTGACAGATTGATTTATGTCTACAAGTTAGGTCTTGTACTTTAGGGTTGGATTCCTCACATCTCGGTTGGTGTTGAGATATGAAGGTTGGGTCTTGCAATTGAGAGTTGGTGCTCTCTTTGAGTTTGTGCTCTTTTCAGTTGGTGTTGATAAAACCTGAGAGTGTAGTCTCCTGTAATATATAATACAAAAAGCTTAAACATATATCTGGTGCTCTTTGTATTCATTATTGTGATGGTTCAAATTTCTTTATTGTTGATGTATTTTTTTGAGATATGTTTACATGAAAGAAACTAAGTGTGAATAGAACTAATGAGTAAATGGTGATTTCTAAATAAAGTTTTAAAAGAAGTGTAAAAAGAGCCTCACATTGATTCAACCCCCCCTCTCAGTGTGGTCGTTTTGTCCAATAATTGGTATAAGAGCAGGCCTTCATTATAATCCTTACAAGATTGAAGGAGATCCATGGACACACAAGTAGAAGAAGGTTGTGTAGAATCATCTAACTGTTATCTTATATATGAAGAGGAATATTTGTTGAAGCTCAAAGATAAATTTTTAGATGTGTTAGAAGATGATCAGTATACTTTTGATCCTAATTTTGATCTTGATGAATACATTAAGGAATCCATAGAAAGGTACCAAAGGCATACCATGGCACTAATATAAATACTCATGAAACAAGGAGAAGAGATCAAGAGACCAAAGACTGATATAATGAATCAAGCAGAAGAAAAGAAGAAGGTAGATGATGATATTAGCAAAATCCTTGAAGTCAATTTCAATATGAAGACCCAAATTGAGAAGTCAAAAAGGTTCACGAATAGCTCAACAATCTTGGTTGAAATCTTGAATTGTCAAAGATCACCTAATGATAAATTAGGTATTGGATACAACAAGGAAGTTGCACACTTTGAAGATAGCACTTCTAAGAAGCATGAGGTAAGTCCTACATTCTCAAAACGTGGAAGAAAATTTGCAAGTAAAGTACCTATACAAAGCAAGGAAAACTTTCAGAAGAACGTATCAAACAAGACACCAATAATCTATTCCTACACCTCAAAGAAAATTCAGAAGAGAGACACCTACAAGGTGGACACCAAAGCAAAGGTATGAAATTGTGTTTCATGGTCACTGCTTCTCGTGTAATGAATATGGTCACAAAGATTTGGATTGCACACATTATGCAAGGAAATATGTTGGAAGGTTCCATAACATCCTAATATGTTGAAGATGTAATCAAGTGGGACACATTGCTTCTCATTGTCACACCATGAGATGTTACAGTTGCAGTGGTTTTTGCCACAAAGCTCAGGATTGTTGGAATTCATGGAGACAATCAATGAGGAGTGTTTCATATAGCATGGAAAGAAGAGAACATGTAACTTGGAAGGAAGACAATGTTGAAAGGTTGGAAGCTCAGAGTACAAGTACAAAGAAATCAGGACACTCTCAGAAGTGGATGAAGAAGACTGAACAACCATACATGAATGAAGGAATAAAGAATCAAGAAAGCTTCACTCTTTTTTAAGCATACGCGAGCTCCTATGGGAGAAGTCCCGTACATATGTGAGGTGACCTATAGAAAGGTCATGTACATATGTGAGATATATGTGGAATAGGTCGTGTACACATGGAAAAAGCCTCAAGAATAGGAGTGTATAGATGAGTTGCAACATGGTTTGATGGTATAACTTTGTTTTGCAGGGTATGACATAGTTTGTTGCAAGTTTTCATGATTATATGCTTACATGTGTGTTTGATGTATGTATGGTGATTACATATGGTTGAGTGTTGAATCTTATCTATCTTGTATGCATGGTACAAATGTTACTGTGTGGAGTGATGCATTCCTGATAAGGTATATTGTTGGTTATGTTCTCAGTGATGTTATGGAACCTTTTCTATGATATAAATCATGATTTTGTGATGTTAGCTAGAGATATATCATTGATATATTGAGTGAACACTTAGTACATGTTTAGAGGTCCTATTGGTTTCTTAGTACTTGTTGTAGTAAATGGTTTTTGAGGCTGATATGTCATGGTACATGGCCGGTACGTACATGAGCTCCATTGATATATCTTATAATGTATTGTTAGAGGCATATTTGTTGGATGTCTTGGTGCATGCATTTGGCATGTGGTTGAGCTACATATTGGTACATATAAATGATGAGTTGATGAGGTGTGTTGAGGAAAATATATGAAATAATCTTACTCAGTCATTTTCATATCTTTCTTGGCTAAGGCAAGATAGACGGGAATATCACCCTATGTTTTATAGCCTCAAAATTTGTTTCCTAATCCACGAGTATTAGTTACAAGGGTTTAGGTTGATTTTTTATAAGAAAAGATTGTTGCAAAATTCAATATCTTTATATAATTTTATGAATATAACAGATGCAAAATTAAATGTGGAGACAAAAGCAAAAATACCAATTCAATATTTAACATGGGTGAGACAGAATAGAAATCGCTTATTTAATTCCAATAAATCAAAAGAATCGTTCTCTTTTCAAAAATCCTTGAGGAAGTTTGGACCAAATTCAAACTTAGATGTTCTTGATATAAACCATACAAAAATACTTATGACAGAACGTAAAAAAATTGAACTTTAAAAATTGGATCAGCTTGCCACAAATTATTGCCCACTCGACTCTGCACAATATCCTTTATCAGTCATGAAATTTAATTCATAAACAGAAAATTCTACATAGACTATCAAAGATAGATCAACACCTCTGAAAAACAAGTGTTTGAATGATGTAATTCAGCCTTGAATATTGTTGACTACAATAGGACCCTACTGTCATAAAAGAGAACTTGGCTTTCAATGAATTAATGAATGAACGAAAACTGAACTATCTTAATAAAACTCAAGAGCTGGCCTTAGTATGTTTTCTCCTTCTATTCTCCACTTGCTATTCCTTCTCTTTTGCCTTTAAGCAATCAAAACTAGTTGAAGTAGTTAAACTACCTCTTTTAGTTAAGTTAACTAAAACTCAACTAACTTTTAGTTTAGGGGAAGAATTAGTATAATAATAATAAGGGTCTCTAATAAAATAATAACTAGTAGGTGGGACCCCTTGTGACTCTCTTTAGCTTCTTAACAAAAATAAACACAACAAGTCAATCAATCAAACACATCCCTCCTTGTGGCTCCCATCATCATTCTCATAATTTGAAAATTAATATCAATGATATTTTAAACCATATCCAAAAATATAATATCCAAAATATCCAAAAATGGTGTGTTGTCCAAAAACTTTAGCAATCAAGTGTTCTCAACAATCAATAAATAAATACACTCAAAAACCATATTTTCCACTTTGGGAGACAATTTCCCCTTTGTTTCTACTGTATCCCTTTGATTTATATGAATTATCCTTAGGCTATGTGGAGCCTTTAGGCCTAATCTCACCGAACAATGAGAGAAAACATCTCTCAAGTGCATGCGGGATGAAACAGATTTGGCAGAATCACTTGAGGGAGAGGAGGGGGTATCAATAGATTTTCATTTATCATGTGCATGGTGGGCTTCAGTTTTGAGCCTCTTTCTTGTGTGGGAATACTGTACAAGTTGTTGATTAATTAGGTTGGTTTTCATTGATGTCAACCCTTAAAGAAAGTCTGGTAGCTAATTCTGGTAGCACAAAGGTTTCGGTAATGGAACCAAGTTTGTTTGATGTATAATGGTATGATTTTTTATATATTTGTAGGTAATACTATTCTATATGGATATTACATGTCATTCCATTTCCGTTGGTATGTGGAACGTCACATAATTCCTCACGGTTTGGGAGTTATGGCCTTACGAAGTTGAAGGACCCCCATATGGAACGTCACATAACTCCTCACGGTTTGAGAGTTATGGCCTTACGAAGTTGAAGGACCCCCATATGATTTGTTATATATTTTTAGGTAAGACTATTCTATATGGATAGTACATGTCATTCCATTTCCGTTGGTATGTGGAACATCACAAAACTCCTCACGGTTTGAGAGTTATGGTCTTACGAAGTTGAAGGAGCCCCATATGATTGGCTTGAAGCCCCAAAAGGTCAAAGAAGTCAAATTGCTTGCAAAGAAGAAATTATTTAACTAATAAAGTGAAGTGAAAAAGTCAAAGAATATTATTTAAATAATAAAGTGAAGTGACAAAGTCAAAGAAGATAATTTAAATAATAAATTCAAGTGACAAAATCAAAGAGGATTATTTAAATAATAAAGTAAATGGAGAACTTTTTAATTATGGAAAGTGGTTATAAGAAGGTTAACCCTAAAATGAGGAAAATGGGTTAAGTGGTCAAGTGTCTATTGGATACATGGACAAGTGCAAAATTGGGCAAAGTTGGGCATAGGTGACAATTTGGACAAAGTGGCCTAGAAGATGCTTCTAAGGAAGCTACTTCAAGAGTATAAATAAGAGGCAAGGCTCTCTCATTTCAATCACACTTGAGCATATTGAATATCTATAGGTGACTAAGGTAACCAAAGGATATCTAAATTTCAGAGGGAAGGTGAAGTAAATAAGGCTCAAATTTAAGAGAGGATAAATTCTTTTGATGATGCTTTCTAAGGTATGTTATTTACAGGTCATCTCACCATTTTGTCTACAATGATTCAGACCATGAAATTGTGAGGCCATTGAGGAAACATATCCAATTAGTTTTGGTATGAATTTCATCTCATGGGTCGTTGTATTTTTAAATTTACACTCTGTGGAAAGTAGGGTTTGTGGTTAGTCCTGAAACTAGTATAAAACAGGTGTTTTGGGTAAAAACATCATAACTTCTTCATAACAAATCTAAATTTAGTAAGACCAAATGTGTTGGTTAGAGTACAGTCTGTAGTATTCTGTGTACAATTTTCAAATCCATACAACAAATATTTTGTGTGGGGCATGCTCTACAAGTTCCCTCTCTAAAATAAGATAGAATTCAACAAGGTATGTCATTTTTGCTATAGCTCCTTTTCTAACAGGTTCCAAGTAGTGACACCTGGAGAAATTGCACAAAACACATTGAAGAAAATTGTGTACTATTTCCATATCTTTATTCATTAGAGGGACATAGTTATGATTATTTCAAGTTAGGGTTGTTGACGAATCCAAAACTAGACATGTGAGACTAAAGTACAGTTTGATGAAATGCTAGTCTCTTGTTGTTAAAGTTAAGAACGGTTTGGAGGTATGTGATCATATATACTAGGTCTATTATAGAGTCACAAATCAGATTTGTATGATGAAATTGATGAGATATTTTGGTTGAGGTACATGTTGGGTACATGGTTGAGACAAGTAGTTGATGATTTGGCACATACATGAGGTGTATATTTGATGATGTTGGTACATCTTGATGAGTCATAGTTGATGAGTAGTTGAGACATGATTGATACATACTTGGTACATGGTTGATGCACTTTCTTATGGTATAGTTTGATTACAGGTTGAGGTACAGGTTGATGGATGATTGATGCCTGGTTCAGGTTATTGGTACATGTTGTTTGATCCAGGTTGATTGGTATAGGTTTACAACAGTATATCTCATAGTGATAGTGTGACGGCGGTTTCATAATTCTACTTATAAGTCAGGGTGGTTGGACGGGGAAAGGACAAGTGGTTGTAGCCACCTTTTGGTTGTATCCAAAGAACATAGGGGTTGTATCTTCCTTCTGGTTGTAGCCGGAGAATTGGGGAGTTGGATCTTCCCTTAGGTTGTAGCTTGAGAAACTAGGGGGTTGGAGCCTCCTTCCAGTTGAAGTTGGAAAACAAAGTAAGTTGTTTCTTCCAATGAATGTAATTATTCAATACATATAAGAAAAGGCATTATGTGGTTTTTTCTCGCTTTGGTTTTCCACGTAAAAACACTGGTGTACTATGTATGTGTATGATTGTTCATTTGTTCATTGTTTATTTACTCTGCAAATATTGGATGATAATGCTACATTGATATAACACTTACATTATATGGTTAAAAGGGATTAGATTGCTCTATTATTGATTCACCCCCCCTCTCAGTAATCCAACACATGTGAGTGTGCAGGGGCAACTTGGACAATTGGGTTAACCGGTGGAGGAGGAGAAGGTAGAGACAAATTGGGCTAGCCATGATGTTGGGAGACTGTTGGATGAACAATTCCTTTCTATTCGTCCAAGTTCTTTCATATATTGATGGTTGGTTGGTTGGTTCAATGTGATGGTTGGTTGATGGTGATAATTTAATGTAAATTTTTATTATCTCTCATATATTCTTGAGTGGAAGGAAGGGGCGAGGATGGAGAGGTCAAACCTCTCTTGATATTGGAGGATTGTATCTTCCTTTTGGAGTTTTATCCCTCCCTTTATATTTGGAATCTGTAGCTACCTTGGAATTCATTACTTCCCTTGAACAATAACTATTGATTATTTATCATATATTGTGCATGGTGTATTGTGGTGTATTGGTGTAACTCTTCTACTATTGTTCATTTCTCATTGGATATAATTGAATATATAATCTAGTTGAAGTATAAGTTGAAAAAGTTTTCAAATTTCACTTGATACTGATTCACCCCCCTCTCAGTATCAACAATTGGTATCAAAGCAAGTTTCCTTCAGAACAGTTTAACCACTGGAAGGAAAATCCTGAGCAAAGATGGATGACCATGAGCATATTTCAAATGGGATCCAAAGATTTGATAGAAGAAATTATGCATACTGGAGTGATAGAGTGAAAAAAATACCTAACATCATTGGGAGTAGACATTTGGTACTCAGTTGTAAATGGTTATGTTCCCAAATAATGCTCCAACCGATCCAAATGAGAAGAATCTTATGAGTTGTAATTCAAAAGAAAGACATGTTATTCTAGAAGCATTGGCACCAACCATTGCTAGAAAAGTGATGGGTTGTAGCACTGCTAAAGAGGTATGATATAGGTGGATATTGGTGGCCACCCACCTATTCCACTGAATAGAAAAACAGTTTTCCACCTTAGCATTTTTCCGACAGTGTTTCGAGTTCCAAACTTTCGAGGTCATTTTGAGGCCCTAAACGACGTTTTTTGGGGATTTGGGGTCCACATGGTTCCCAAATATATTGGCATGGACTAGTCGAAAATCTTTATTCTCGGTTAGACCTTTCAAACGGTGTATCGAGCGCCCCAAAAAAAGATTGTATGCAAAAGTTATCCCACGGGAAGTTGACGTATCAACTACCCCCATCGGGGCCTGCAAACCTTTTGGATTTTCATCTTCTGAGGTTAGGGTTTTGGATTTTACTTATGTTAAAAAGGCCTTTGGAGCCTCATTGTAACAATCATATTCTTACGAATGTGAGTAGCCATCACATCTCTTCTCAGAGATAAGCTTCCACCATTCTAGCGAGTCTTTTATTCTGTATTTTACAGTCTTTGTACATTTTCGCTCATTAATAGAAAATTGTGTATTACTATATCTCTGTGTTTATGGTTGCATCCCTGATACATTTATGTTATGTTATTGAATACCCAAGATATCTTTGTACATTTCTTTATTATATCTCCGCTCTCATTTTGTGCCAAAAATAATCTAGATTAGTGGTATTAGAGCAGGTTACTCTTGATCATTTTTTTTTCAGTGCATGTCCCCGATGAGGTATGAGTATAGAAAGTTGGGTTTCGAGATTGTCTCTCGAATACAATCGCTCTCGCACACCCAAGAAACCCTCCATGGCGGAATAAAATAAAAATGATGGAGCAGATGATTCTATCAATCTGTTGCTTGAGCAAGCTCTCATGCAACAGAGGGATGAAATGATGGAGAATTTTTCCCACATACTTCAATGTCTGTCGATAGCAACAGGCGCATATTCATCAAACAGCCACTTTGGAAGCACCTCTCATTTCAAGGTACAATTTAATTTTGATATTCTCGTATTTGAAGGTCAAATAGATGCAGATGCCCTAGACAAATGGTTAAATCTGCTAGAAGGTTATTTCTCTATTCACCATTTTTCTGACAAGGAAAAGATCACCTTCGCACTCCTTAAATATCTCCCCCATGTCAAACATTGGTGGGAAACTTACTGGGATAAAAGTTCCATAGAAGAGTCTGGAATATATGGGGTCAATCCCACCTGGGATTTTTTTGTGGACACGGTAAAGGAACAGTATTACCTTGTTGGAAAATATGAGGACCAATATATGAGATGGACCACGCTGCGGCAAGAGAGGGGCCAAGAAGTTCTGGAGATCACCAATACCTTCTATACCTTGCGCACCAAGCTGGGTATCAAAGACTTCGAACGACATTTGGTTCTGAAATACCGTGGGGCTCTACACAGATACATCCAAACTAAAATGGATTTTCTGTACATCTCATCACTCGGTGTTGCTTATCGATATGCTATTAAAATCGAGCAAAAATTTAAGCACCGAAACAAATGGGAGTTCGGTTCTGCAAATCCAAAACAACCAAAGTATGATAAATATGGCCCTTACAAACAGTCTCCCAAAAACCAATCCAAGCCATAGGAAAATAAGGGTCATGGGAAGACAAAGAAGGACATCGGAAAATGGTGTGATTTCCACAAAATCCCCTGGCACAACACTGATGAATGTCACTCAAAATAGTCATTGGTGGCCGATATCAAAGAAAATGAACCGAACTCTGATTTGGAATCTGATTCTAAAAATATTAGTAAAAGACAAATCATCGATGCAGGCCCCATTGTTATTGTTGCAATCGTAACAATTCAACCAGAAGAACCAACAGATCCTAAAGAGGGGG
The DNA here is from genome assembly GCA_009831015.1 of Picea engelmannii. Lineage (NCBI taxonomy): Eukaryota > Viridiplantae > Streptophyta > Pinopsida > Pinales > Pinaceae > Picea > Picea engelmannii. Next base: position 30,901 of record ML816507.1, read on the forward strand.
AGCGTCTTTTTCATTCACAAATGTGGGTGAAGGGGACCCCGCTGCATTTTATTGTTGATAGTGGAAGCCAGAAGAACCTCATCTCAGCAGACGTCATCAAACAGTTGGGATTGTCGACAACACCACACCCGCAGCCATACAACATCGGGTGGCTTTGCGAAGGATGAGATATTTATGTCATCCAGCAGTGTCTCTTATCATATGGCATCCAACCCTTCAAAGATGAGGTATTATGTGATGTTTTCCCATTGGATTCCTATGATGTTCTCTTGGGCCAACCATATATGTGGAAGTTCCATGTTGTTTATGAGTCTCGACCCCACAATGTCATCGTTTCTTTGCGGGGTCATCTCTATAGAATACCAAAGGTAGTTCCAACTACTATTCCACCTAAATAGTGTCATAAGGTAGTATCTCATACTACAAAATTCAGCTTCTTCACAATCTGTTCAAAAGGTGAACAAAAAGATATTGCAACCACTGCAGTCTCAGACCAAGAACCTTCTATCCAACAGAAGAAGCTCGACAAGTTTGCAACAAAGAACAAAAATTCCAACTTCAGACAGTCATCTCAGGTAGCTCGACTGGTTGAACAGATTCAACCCCGCCAACAACAGTTTTGTGACAACCTTCCACAAACCAAGCAGCGTGACGTCTCCAGCAAGGCAAGCTACTCACTAAGATTCAGATTCAGCAATCGCTTTCCCCTCTCCCTCAGGAACTCAACGCAATAGATACCATTGCTTCCTAAGGAAGGAGGATTGATCCAAGTGGATATCTATGGCCACCCACCTATTCCACTAGCTCGAAAAACAATTTTCCACCTTGGCAATTTTTTGGTAATGTTTCGGGTTCCAAACTTCTGGGGTCGTTTTGAGGCCCTAAATGATGTTTTTTGGGGATTTGGGGTCCAAGGGGATGCTAATGGCACTAGCCTGGATCAATCAAAAATCGTTATTCTCGGTTAGACCTTTCCAACGATGTATCGAGCACCCCAAACGAATATTGTATGCAAACGTTACGCCCACGATAAGTTGGTCTATCAACTACCCCCATCGGGGCCTGCAAACCTTTTGGATTTTCATCTTCCGGGGTTAAGGTTTTTTGTCTTACTTATGTTAAAAAGGCCTTTGGAGCCTCATTGTAACAATCATCTTCTTACAGATGCAAGCAGCCATCACATCTCTTCTCATAGATAAGTTTCCATCATTCTAGCGAGTCTTTCACTATGTATTTTACAGTCTTTGTACATTTTCACTCATTAATAGAAAATTGTGTATTATTGTATCTTTGTGTTTATGGTTGCATCCCTGATACATTTCTGTTATTTTATTGAATATTTAAGATATCTCTGTACATTTCTTTATTATATCTCCATTCTCATTTCGTGCTGAAAATAATCTAGATCAAGCTATGGGATAAACTCAAGAGTATCTATGAAGGTGATCCAAAAGTTAAGAAGGTCAAGCTTCAACGACATAGAGAAGAATTTGAAAATTTGAAGATGGATGAAAAGGAATATATCGAAACCTATTTTCTTAGATTTGATGAAGTTATTAATGCTATCAGAGGATTAGGTGAAGAGCTCAATGAATCCTTTGTTCTACAAAAAGTGTTGAGATCACTTCTCTTGAAGTATGATGTTAAGGTCTCCTTCATTGAAGAAAATAGGGACTTGACCAAAATGAAAATGGATGAATTACATGGGTCTCTTATAGCATATGAAATGAGAACAAGTACAGAAAGTGACCATCCAAACAATGAAGCAGCTTTTAAATCCATAAAGAAGACAAAATACAAGGATAACGACATTGATGAAGAAATAGAAAATTTTGTAAGAAGGCTCCAAAAGGGAAGTGGAATATACAAAGGTAAGTCTCCTCGCAAATACTTTAACTGTGGTAGAATAGGAAATATTGTTGAAAACTTATACTATAAAAAGAAAACTCTCAACAATAAAAGATCTTCTACTCCAAGGATGATGACATCTCCTCAGATGAGAGTGATGAAGAAGATAATGATGAAGGATAAGTCCTCTTCATAACCCAAGAAAACCAGGATGATGATCACAAGAGTCCTAAAGAATAAGAAATCATTTCTGAAGAAGATTCAGATGAAGAAACCAACCTTGATTCCTTTTGGGGATACAAAGACAATGTATAGAGTGAAAAAGAAGATGAGAATATTGAAAATTTGAAGCATGTTGAAATTGAAAATAGAAAGCTTAGAAACACAAATATAATACTAAAAGGTGAATTGAGTAGTTGTGAATAAGAGAATTACAAGATTGAAAAGACCATTGATAGATTGAAGGAACAATTAGAATATTATGAGAAAATGAAAGTAGAATTGGATCACACAAAAGGGGAGCTACTATTGACAATAGCAAAGTTGAAGAAGTTCGAAAAAAGCACTGAAAAATTAGATGAGATCCTTAGCATTCAATGATCTCCAAAAGACAAGACAGGACTAGGATACAATGACAGTTTGAAGACAACAAAACAAGAGAAGGAAGATGAAAATGATTAAACCAACACTCCAGAACAAGTTCAACAACAAGATAGAAGAGTAGAATTCAGAAGGAACGAGACATCAAGAAGATCCTCTCCCATCAGGTATGAAAGAAATCATTATGAGGGAAACTACAGAAGAATATATCATGAACCCAGATGGACCACACCACAAAGACTATCACTTACTCTCAGGTATCAAAATTTCTTTCTTGGACATTGTTATACTTGTGCAAATTTTGAACACAAGTAAATCAATTGTAGAATCAATGAAAGGAATAAGTACGCAATACACATGAATGGTGCAAATAGTAGATATGGAAATGTTCATATACATGTCAACGTAAATTATAATCCATTTTGCCCATTAATGGATCAAAATATTGTATTTTACAAGTGCAATAATCTTGGTCACAAAGCACGAGATTGAGAGATGGAGGAAGATAATTGTATGCCAAATGTCCCTATACCAACTACAACATGGAAAAGAAAATAAATTCCACAAAATGAAAACTGTCGAATAGCATTGGTCACTAAAGAATACAAATAAGAAGAATAATGGTTCATAGACAGTGGGTTCTCATCTCATATGACCAGAGATCAAAGCAAATTTGTCAGCTTGAAGAAAAAGGGTGGAAATGTTGCATTTGGAGATGACTCATCTACCTAAATACTTGGAAAAGGAACTGTAAAGCTTGGAAGTGAGAATGTAAAAGTAGTAAAAGCCTTATTGGTTGAATATCTGAAGCATAATCTCCTTAGTGTCATCAAAATATGTGATCAAAGATACACTCTTACGTTTGAGTCAGAAAATGTAAAATCGGAGAAAATAACCCAGGAAGATTGGTTGCAACTACAACAAGAAGACCGAACAACATATACATCCTAGACATGAAAAAGAGAGAGAAGATAGAATCCACACAAAAGGATTCCAAGGAAGAAAAAGTCCCAAAGACCAAAAATAACGATGAAGTATTATTGAGTGCCACATGTTCAAAGGGAGCAGCCCCAAAGAAGAAGGTCACCTTATTCCATTGCACTCACGGGGAGCAACCCCACCCTTTTCCATTGATGTCAAAGGGGGAGAGAAATTGGGATCATGATGAGAGGGGGAGCATAAGTGTTGACATCAATGACAAAGGGAGATATTGTTGGAAGATTGGTTGTTGTCATTGATGTCAACCCTAGTCATTGGTTTTGGACCCCAAAATTGATGAAGGTATTTGGACATGAAAGAAAATGCGCATGCATATACAACACCCATGGATGGATAGTATACATCATGTTTTTTCTGGTGGTAGGTGGCATGTCACGTGGATCCTCATGGTTGAGAAGAAATGAATTTTTGAAGATGACAAAGTGAATTGAAGAAGGAAGAATAGGTCGGTTATGAAGATAATCAAAGAAAAGAATTACAAAATAAGAAAGTGTCAAGTCATCCCTAATGTTAAAAGGAAGTGACATAAAGGGTATAAATACATCTCATGAAACATTCATTTTTCAACACACACAAGTTTGTTAATGAGCAAGGAGATATAAGTTGAATTTCAAAGGAAATTTGAAGTAAAGAAGGCCGAAATTCAAGGGATGATGAAATATTTTGGTGATGTGTTCTAAGGTATGTTATTTATAGGTCATATTACCATTTTCTCTATAACATTTTTTCTAGAACTATTCATATGGTGAAATTGGTTTGCTATTGATAAGACATATCTAGGTACCTTTGGTAAAAAATTCAGCTCTTTATTCGCTACAAGTTTGGAGATACACTCTGTGGAAGATAGGGTTTTTTACTAGTCCTTAAGCTAGTCATAAACATGTGTTCCGGGTAAAATAGTCATAATGTCTTCATAGAGAATCCAAATGAAGTGAGACCAATTGAATTGGAAATAGTACGGGTTTTATTTTCCTGTGTACAAATTTCAAAATCTTATGTTAAATATTGAGCGTGGGGCATGATGTACAAGTTCGCTCTCCTGAATAAACCATAATTCAATAAGGTCTACCATTCTATCTATAACTCCTTTTCTGGGAGGATTCAAGGAGTGAAACTTGGATGGGTTTCAGAGAATACATTGAGTAATATTATCTATAGGATCATAGTATTCCAAGAAGTGAAGAATTGCAGAATTTGAAGAAGTCTCAGGAAGCATTATCAGGTTCTATGTGATGGTTGGTTGATGGTGATAATTTAATGTAAAGTTTTATTATCTCTCATATATTATTGGGTGGAAGGAAGGGGCAAGGATGGAGAGGTAAAAACTCTCTTGATATTGGAGGATTGTATCTTCCTTTTGAGGTTTATCCCTCCCTTTATATTTGGAAGTTATAGCTACCTTAGAAGCCATTAATTCCCTTAAACAATAACTATTGATTATTTCTTATATATTGTGCATGGTGTATTGTGGTGTATTGGTGTAACTCTTCTACTATTGTTCATTTCTCATTGGATATAATTGAATATATAATATGTTTGAAGTATAAATTGAAAAAGTTTTCAAATTTTACTTGATACTCATTCACCCCCCCCCTCTCAGTATCAACATTATATTTATCTTCCCTTTTTACCTTGATTTTATTGTAACCAGAGAAATCATTAAGTAAGGACATCATCTGTGACCTTGCAACTTGCTGCAAAATCATTTCCATATTAGGGAGAGGAAAGTGATCTTTTATACTATCCCGATTCAATGCGCAAAAATCTACGCATAATCTGATTTGACCAGTTGTTTTCCGAATGGGAACCAAATTAGAAACCCATTTTGAATAGTTAACCAAGAATATGATCCCAACCTTCAAGATTTTTTCCCATTCCTTAGATTTTTTCCCATTCCTTTCGAATAGTTGCTTCCAGCGCAAGGTTAATGGGTCTTTGTTTTTTCCTAACTAGTTTTATTCACTCCTTGATAGGTATGGCATGTTGTATAAGAGTAGGATCAAAACCACAAAGATCATCATAAGAACAAGAAAAAACATCTTGAAATTCACCAAGCAGTCTGGAACATTTCAATTTATCTTCATCATAACATTAGGCACCTATTTTGACATTCTTTGTAGGCTCGGGTGTTCCAATGTTCAAGGAAATGGTTTCACCAACTTTATTTTTCGACTCCTCTTCTTTATGTTTCTCTTTGTTACCTACATAACTCGATGAAAATGAACTTTCTAGAGTAAATGCTTTAGGAATATTGTTATCTTCCATTGATATAATCTCCTTAGGCTTATAAGGTTCATTTTGAATGAAAGCACATATGCTTTCATCACTAGAGAATACTTTCCATAATTCTATAATGTCAGGGATATGTGGACGATACAGAGATTGAAAAGTATAATCAGGACTTTGTGGCAGAAGTTGTCAATTAGGATAGGCTGCAAAAATATCTAACCGATCAGCTACTGAGTTCAATTCCCTTTTAACATGAGTGATGTTGAAAGATATTAGGTTCAAGATAAGTTCCCAAACAGTTTGGGTGTAGTGTTTCATCAACTTGTTTATAGGAGAGTATATCTTACGTACAAGGTTCACAACAAGCTCGGAATCCCCAAAAACTGTAAGGTGACCACAACCCAGATTATAGGAATTTTCAATGCCTAACAGTAATGCTTCAAATTTAGTGACATTGTTTGTGAAAGAAAACTCAAACCTATAGGAAAATTTATGAATTTTACCCATAGGGGAGTACAAGATAATACCAGCTATGTTTCCTTCATTGGAGCATGAACCTTCAAAGTGCATATGCCACATCCCGTAGTCAAAGTTCATTTGGTCCAAGGTAGTGTTGTCCTCCTCGACAAATATGGAATACATTCCTAGGTCCTCCTCGATATTATTCACATTAGGCTGTGGGACATTTTCTATGTAAGGTGAAATTCTCCCCTCTCTAAGGAGTATGATGTTTTTACCATTTCAAGGAACGGATAAGTGTGTCTTGTCGAGTGAGAGGTATCCACCCATCAAATCTTTCCAATATCTTCCTAAGATGATCGAGTAGTTACATATTGGCATATCGATTATCTGAATATTAAGGGTGGTCCTTATTTTAGGGTGCGCGCACAAAACCAAGGTCACATCCTTGATTTCACGTATGGTCGTTTGTTGTAGACTATTATAAGAGAGAATGCTTCTGGAATTTTCATTTGTACAAGAAAGGCCTAGATCTTCCATAATAATCTTCAACATTACACTTGGGCCTGAACCATCGTCGATGAGGCAACAATGGGCAATCTTATCCATAATCTTTACAGAAATATAAAATGAGAGTTTTTTTACAGGATATCTAAAGTTGTGTACACCTACTTTATTTACAAATGAATCATCTTCATCTACCTCTTTATAGAGGTTAGCTACAATGGAATTTTTTCCTTCCATGAATTGTTTTAGATGCTTATGTTGTTCAGGGACAGAAACCATGTCCAGAAGGGTTGCATCTGCTTTGATGTTGGCCAACTGATTTAGAATGTTGTATTTGTAAGAGGGGAGAGGGGAGAGGGGAGGTAGTTCCTTAACTTTTAGGAACCTTGGAAACCTTAACAGTAGCAGTTGTTGAAGATGATCTTGGGCTAGAAGAATTGCGAGGAGGATCATATTTGATTTTGGGAGCATAGGATTTATTCCTAGTGTTTATGATCATGACATCTTCTGGCTCTACAAAGTCTATGACAACAATGGTAGTTTCAGATCTCTTGCCAAATATTTTATCTCTAGAATTCTTCTTTACCTCACATGTACTTTCATCATGGTGTTCCTCGCAAAAGTTACACCAAATACGAGGCATGATAGCTTTAGGCTGAAAATTATTTTCATTTGGATTTCTAAAGGGGCGTGCAGAAGAAGATGAAGCTCCAAGGGTAAGAGAGGATACATTTGCTTTTCACTTGTATGCTATCATTCGATTATTCATGTCTTGTACAATATGTAAGAGGGCGGACATGTATGTATGTTTAACTGAGTCTCCTTTAGGAAGACATGTTCTTTCAAGTTGTTCTTCATACTCTAAACAAGTATGTAGAGTAGAACTGAGGTTATCAATGGCCTTTTCCTCAAGCCTGTGATGATAGAGGGAAGGTAATGCATCAAAGCGTCTTGGTTCTGAGGTCAAATGAGTTTAGGGACTTGATTGTATAACTTGGTGAAACGTAAGTTGAAGGACTTGATAGTCTCACCATCCTTATAAGTGATGTTAATGTACTCTCGTAACTGCTCAATTGGGATTTTGGATTTCCCATAGGTAGATTTGAACCAATAGAATAAATCCTCCCAGGTAGATAAAATAATATTAGGAAGATCAAAGAAATTGGTCGCAGCCTTCCCTTCAGAGGAATTGACAAATAAGTTCATACAAGTATCATTGTCATTGGCTCCTATGTTGTGACAAGAAACAGAAAATGCCACCAAGTGTTCATTCGTAGTGATAGTGTCATTCCATGAAAACCTATGGAGATGCTCTTTGAATGTAGGGAGTGGATGAGTAGGAGGTTCTAGGTTAAGAGGGCGGGAAACATGTCACAGGGCAGTTGTAGCATCTTCTTCAAAATGAAAAATCACATACTTTTTAATGACTTTGGCGGGGGTTGTGGTGTATTGGACAGGGACTTGGTGACTATACAAGCTACCAATCATTGATGAAGATGAAGGTTGATATGAAGAAGCACCTCTAGTGCCACCAAAACCACCACTAGATTCCATCTTGTGGATGATATGTAAGGGAGAGAAAGATGAACTGGATGAATCAGACAAGGTTCTCCTTAGACTACTTTGTTGGGTTGATAACACAACGTTCCTTCTTCCTATTTCACCAATAGGATTAATTTCTTGTGATAAACCTCTTCTTCTCCTAGAAACACGAGGGTCTAAGGACATGAAAAGAAGATCAAAATCAAAGGAAAAAGAAAGTTATGGTTGATTTCCTGGTTGTCTATGCCTAGCCTCCCAACGTTCTTGGGCACTTATGTGTTTCTCAATTGCTTTCCATGAGAGATTAAGTTCAACCAAGGTATTAGCGATAGCTAAGATGTTATTAAACAAGTTTAAAGCAATGTTGGTTTGATCTTGAAGATTGGGCTCAATATTAGGTTGCCTTGCAACAGGTACAGTCATTAAGAATTGAAATAGTCAAAGAATCAAAATAGATATATTCAATTATAATCAAGCATAAAAATCAACCAGAGAGATATGGAAGATATCCCCAGTATGATCGCCAAATAAATGTTGAGGAAAAGATATGAAATAATCTTACTCAAGAATTTTCATATCTTTCTTGGCAAAGGAAAGATAGACGGGAATATCACTCTATGTTTTATAGCCTCAAAATTTGAAAATTCAATATCTTTATATAATTTTCTGAATATAACAGATGCAAAATTAAATGTGGAGACAAAAGAAAAAATACCAAGTCAATATTTAACACAGATGAGACAGAATAACAATCGCTTATTTCATTCCAATAAATCAAAATAATCGTTCTCTTTACAAAAAACCCTAAGGAAGTTTGGACCAAAGTCAAACTTAGATGTCCCTAATGAAAACCATACAAAAGGACTTCTGACAGAAAGTAAAAAAATTGAACTTTAAAAGTTGGATCAACTTCCCACAGATTGTTTCCCACTCGACTCTGCACAATATCCTTTATCAGTCATGAAATTTAATTCATAAACAGACAAGTCTACAAAGACTATCAAAGATAGATCAACACATTTGAAAACAAGTGTCTGAATGATTTAATTCATCCTTTAATCTTGTTGTCCACAGTAGGACCATGTTGTCATAAAAGAGAATTAGGCTTTCAATGAATTAATGAATGAATGAAAACTGAACTATCTTAATAAAACTCAAGAGCGGACCTTAGTATGATTTCTCCTTCTATTCTCCACTTGTTCTTCCTTCTCTTTTTCCTTTAAGCAATAAAAATTAGTTGAATTAGTTAAACTACCTCTTTTAGTTCAGTTAACTAAAACTCAACTAATGTTTAGTTTAGGGGAAAAATTAGTATAATAATAATAAGGGTCTTTAGGACCCCTTGTCACTCCCTTTAGTTTCTTAACAAAAATAAACATAACAAGTCAATAAATCAAACACATCCCTCCTTGTGGCTCCCATCATCATTCTCATAATTTGAAATTAATATCAAATATATTTTAAACCATATCCAAAAATATAATATCCAAAACATCCAAAAATGGTGTGTTGTCCAAAAACTTCAACAATCAATTGTTCTCAGCAATCAATAAATAAATACACTCAAAAACCATATTTTCCACTTTGGGAGGAAATTTTCCCTTTGTTGCTATTGTCTCCCTTTTATTTCTCTGAATTAGCCTTAGGTTGTGTGGAGCCTTTAGTCCTGATCTCACTAATAACATGAGAGAAATCATCTCTCAAGTGCATGTGAAATTAAACGGATTTGGCGGAATCACTAGAGGGAGAGGAGGGGGAAACAACGGATTTTTCTTTATCATGTGCATAGTGGGATTCGGTTTTGAGCCTCTTTCTTGTGTGGGAAGACTATACAGGTGAGTGTGCAGAGGAAACTTGGACAAATGGGTGAATCGATGGAGGAGGAGTGGGTAGAGACAAATTGGGCCAGCCGTGATGTTCGGAGACTGTTGGATGAACAATCCCTTGCCATCCATCATTTTCGGGGACTTCGGGTTGTAATGATACATGAGGGGGAACTAGGATAACAAGGACATGTTGGGGTTGGAAGGGAGGCATTTTTTGCCTAGGTTGGAATACCCCTTGTCCAATCCAGTTTAAAAATCCATCTTGGAAGAGTTGGTTCAACTCTTGTGGATATGCATCAAAATGTATCGAAAACCTTAGCCTTCTAGGGTCCCTATTCCAATTTCCTCTACCCCTATTATTCTGTCCATGGCTTCCTCTGCTGAAGAATCTCATTCTTTTATGCAGTGTTTATTAGCAACTAGCTTCTTAAACAAGCCATACATGACATCTTGGCACAAACCCCCCTTCTCTCCAAAGGGTTGCTCAACCTCCCGGTCTAGGATCATTCAAGTCACTGAGTCGAATTGGCTCGTCGGACTCCTGATGGGAACCAATTCAACTTGACACAGGCCCTTCCACTTTTTGCGCAGGTCGTATGTGTTGGCCCTCGACCAAGTTTTGCAGAAACTTTGGTGAGATTTGACGCAGTTTTGGACCTCGACACATTGGTCGAAGAAGGAGCACCCAAGAAGAGATAAGATCATGGATATCACTGATTTTGAGGGTTATGTGCACCCAGTAAAGGGTCCTCTAGGGTTTTGTAACGGGTTTATGGGATGTCGGCCCATGGGGTTTTCCCATGTTTAGGCCTTATTGTAAGGGGTTGTATAATATAAATAAAGAAGAATGTATTGTACAAGGGGGGAAGTGAATGTGGTTTTGTGTGAACAAATTTGCTTTGTGCAAAGGCATGTATGTGTGTGACTATGATTTTGTAGAAGGTGCAAATGTTGTGATTTGGCTATGTGCATTTTACCTAGTTTTGGAAGGAGAATCTGGTGCTCAGTGCGTAGATATCTTGTCTGATGGGAATCTTGACTATGTGGCTTAGTGCACGGGAGTGAATGAATGTTATATTTGGAAAATAATAAAGAGGCGAAACAGTTTGTGGATGTAGCCCCCTCCTGAGGTGAACCACATATATCTGGAGTCTCATGGTTTTCTTTTTGCAATGTTATCTCTGTTATGTTTTTCTTAGTTCTTAGATTAGGATGTGTAATGGATATGTATGTGTTGCTTAAATTCTTTGCTTATGTTAAAATGCTAGATCTAATTCACAGTGCTAAGTGCTAAGTGTTTAAGGTGCATAATATTTTCTTGTTACTATGCTAGATCTATCTTTGATTATGTTTTGCGATGTTAATAAGGTCAATAAACTAATGCATGTCACTTCCTAAGCGTTAATAGAATATTCTGCGAAGTTTTATTAACACAGATCTGTGTCCCATCTTGGTTACAAAAACCTGTGTCCTGTAACCCCCCTTGCTTCTACCTCGGGTGAGACTTCATCGGCTTCACAGGTGTTTCCGAAAGGGTCGATAGTCGGTGTTTTGTTAGTGCATTGTTAAGAATTGAACCCTGGGTCTGCCCCTGTGCCAACAAATGGTTTCGTTGTCGGGACCTGGAACTGTGATTGTTGGGAACTGAAGTAAATAAAAAGATAAGCTTTGTGCATAGATCTGTTGCTAAAGTGCACAGTACTCTACTTGAGTTGACTTGTGGAGCTTTGTGCTAAGAAAGTAAATTTATCTAAAGAAAAGAGGTAAGATCCTAAATAAGAAAGCTTTGTGCTTTGGCAAGAGAAAGATAAGTGCAAATTTTTGTTTCGAAAGGATGAACTTAAGTATGTTTAATAGATATTGTCATAGTCTAAAGGCTAGGGCACAGTTGAAAGAAAGAGATGATTTGAGTAAATTTAATGGAAATGAAGAAAGATATGTTATTCCTATGCATAGAAAAAAAAAATTGGACTAATAAGTGGATACAGGAACCTATAAAGAATTTTTGCAAATTGCAGATCCAACACTATGATCCTAGAGGAAGTGCGCAGTACAGAAAAGGTTGGGGAACATTTAAAAGAAAAAGAGGATTGACATTGTGTTATAATTGTAGAAGGTTGGGACATCTTGCTAAGGAATGTCCGGAGGTAGGCCCTATTTGTCTTTGTTGTAAGGTTGTTGGTCATGAGGTTGAGGATTGTCCAAGGATTATTGCTAAAGTTGAAGGAGTGAACATGAGACAAGAAAACTATGAAGAAATTCAAGATACTAAGGAAATTACAGAGAGTCATAAAGAGAAAGGATCAGAGGAAGTTCAAACTACGATATTACAGTTGAAAGAAACGATGGATGTTCATAAAGATATCAGTTTACCAGAAATCCTGAAATCAAAACAGTGCAAGAATAGAAGACTTCAACATAGAATTTGTCTTGGATGAAGAAACACAAGTGAATACTATGACAAAAGAAACTTGGGAAATTTTGGGAAATCTTACGGTGGTACCTTCGTTAGGAAGGATAGGATTTTTTAAGGGAAAGATGATAACCTTATGTGGAAGAGTTACTAATGTACCTATTATTGTTCATGGAACACCAACTGAAGAAGAATTGGAAGTCATTTGGTTTGTTGGAGACAGTGCCCCTTTCCCACTATTGTTAGGTAAGACTTGGATTGAGAAGGATTGAATCAGAAGGAAAGTAGACGAAGAAGATACAGAAAAGAAAAAGAAAGAATTAATGGATTTCATAGCTAGGAAAATAGACCGACTAATAGAAGAATGAGAGGATAAGTCAAAGCAACATAGCAAAGTAAGAACGCAAGAGGGACAGAAGGAAAGAGAATCATCTCTCAAGGTTGAAAGAATGCAAGAAGGATTGAAGGACCTATATATCAAAGAAAGAAGTATGTCCACTCAGGAAGTGTTAATAAAATGGATATTAACTTCAAACCCTTTCAGGGCACCTCAACAGTGCGAAACCACTACGTTAAGGGAAGATAATAATAAAAATGGAAAGAAGATTCTAGAAATAGTTAGAGAGACTCAGATAACAGGAAAGAAGGAAAGGAAGCTCAATAAAAAGAAAGATAAGTTGGAAAAGCTACAATAAGATACAAAAACCAGATGGAAGACTTCACAGATTGGAACCTCGCAGGAGGCAGGATCGTGGGATTTGAACCTCACTGGAACAGCAGGACTGCGCAGAATTGGACTTCACCCTAGCGAAGTTATATGACCATTGGATGTGCGTTGGTCGTTAGAATGACGCTCCAAAACGGTTAGAAAACACATTTATGGGGTTATGGACCGCTTCTAGGACGATGATATTGCGCCATAATGGATATATTTACAATGATGGAAGCATTTCCTGGCTGTTGGAAGATCCGTTACGATACCCCACTTATTTAACTCGTCATTCGTTGCTCTGGTATGAATTTTTGCTACACGTGATTGATTGAGATAAGAAGAGAATTTTCCAAGTGTCGAGTTGTGTTATCTGAAACTAGACCTCGCTTGTCTGTTTGTCTACCCCGCATGTCCGTTTGTCTACCCCACATGTCTATTAAAATCTATAATGTCGGGCAAACCTAGCGAATTAGAGAATTCTGTCAAGGAAGTCCTTAATAAGCTAATGGCCAACAGACTGATATCCAAAGGTATCCAGTCGTCATCGACTAGGGGACTACAAGCTTCCCCTTCAACTGGATGTCGTTCCGGACGTGTCAACCCCGTAAATGAGCACCAAATTAAGCACCGCGGTGATATGGCTAATGCGAAGAAGATCATGTCGATCCTACCCGAATATATTCCACCTTTGGCTGGCGATGTTAACCACGATAGTATCCCTCGAGACTTTGAGTACTATGTTTTAATTGTGTACATTCTGAAAGGAATTCGCATAGTCGGGAGTTAGTTAGGATAGATCCCATTATTGAAGAACAACAATTTCAACTTAGGAGACTGGAAGAAATATGCAATGTTATCTCCCCACTGCTACCTAACGAAGACAACTGGGAAGAAACCTTGTCTCATCTCACAACCATGGATTAAGGGGTTGGCGCAGTCCAACATGTTGAATGTGATGAAGATCCCGCATTTTGGCCGCCCCCAGGAGGTTAATGCATGCGTTAAACTTCTTCTATCGTGATATCATGGCATATATATGTGGCTTGATAGAAGGATTACTGTGGATCCGATGTTGATCCACCAGATCATAGGTTTAAGTGTGAAGGGTCCTTAACCTCAACAGTTTTATCCAGGGAAGGCCTCGGACTGTTCCCTGGCACAACGCATAAAGGAAGCTTATGGAGAGGTAGAAAAGGGAAAGTGAAGTTACAAGGTATCCTCTATACTGGATGGCCCAGTGTGCCTTGCTTGCCAACTCCTAGCTGGAAAGATCGTGAGGAAGAACTGCCCCACATAGGTCACCGGGTTCGTGGCTGACCTTGAAGGAAAGTGTGTGGAGGGAATGTAGATGAACTGGGAAAACTACCTTGTCAATGATCTAGAGAAGGATTGTCACGAAGCCCAGGACTTGGGATACGAATTCCATTACAGTTGGTTGATCATTTTGATCGCATTTGTCGCTTGGAAAATTCTCGAAGGATCCACTTTTCCAGAGATTGAACCTTCGGATCCGTTGGTCGCTCGGTTTTCCACCCTGTGTTATACCAATGACATGACAAAGAAGTGGAAGTCCAATGTCGTGTTTCATGGATATTACTGTTAAGGTTTAATCTATTATTAGGTTTCTTTTCAATTTACTAGATAACCATATCATAGATAGGATCACTGAGAGAAACAAAATCACAAAAGTACAAAAGTATTTATCCTGAGAAACCCTCAAGGGGAAGAAAACCCAACAAAACTTCTTTAATATAGATTCAACGACCAAGTATAGCACCAAAATAACTCTCTCTCTATGAGAGACAAACTACTGTGATGCTAGACCAAAAAATAACCAAAGAACCATAGCCAATCCAATGCCAAGACAATAAACCAAACACTAGAGAATATCCTCTCCCAAGCAATTCGCCTCTCTCTCTTCCTTCTTTTGACAACTGGTAACTGTAGCTTCCTTAAATACTTGTGCACTAGATGAGTGAGTTGAGTGAGTGAACAAATGAGGCATTGGATTCCTTTATTTATACAAATTGGAAAGCGTTGAAAGGAGGCGTCTCTTCACTGGCAGAGCCGACTTCTCTTTCTAGGTGGTTAGAACCACTTTAATTTTCCTGGGGGGATGACTTCTTAATTTGCATATTACATTTGGGATTTGACCAATCAACGAAAGGGGATAAGAATATTCTTTGCAGTTACACAATATTTCAAGACTCCTTCTTAACAAAAAGGATATTCTTTATCTTTTGACAGGTCACTGGATGTCATCATCAACTGAACAATATCATCTTGGAAATATCATCAACTGGTTAATCATCATCAACTAGGCAACATCATCAACTGGGCAACATCATCAAATGGGCAACATCATCAACTGGGTAACAACATCAACTGGATAATAGGAGGCATCAATATAATCCACTTGGTCATCTAGCATCACAGTCATTGATTGGTTCTCCATGAATCCATATTAAAGAAGTTTTGTTCTCTTTATCTTCATACATAAGATACTCTTTCTTTCTTTCATAGTCACGCAAAATATATCTTATCTTCACACAGAAGATATTCTATGATTTTTTCCATTCCTTTTATGTTCTCCCTTCTCTTGTAGTCATCTATCTCACCCACCCATTGGGGAGGACTACTACCATAGCTTCACTCCTAGTCATCCCACATTAACTAAAGAAGCTAAGATGCTAGCCTGGGTAGGACTAGACTTCCTTTCCATGATCCATGCAGGATCACGACACAAACCTCAAGAGACAACTAACCATTCCACATGGTCAAGGTTTTTGTTCTAGGCTACTCAATCCTTGGCCAGAGGAGAGTATATGCACGTTGTCGTTGGAGAAACATCCACACTCCTCTCTACGAGGGTGGTCACACCCCTCTCTACAAGGGTATTCTAGCATGTCCATAGAGTATCCAAAACTCAACACTTGGATAGAGGCCAACCTTGGAAAATTTATCATTCCCCTTCTTTACGAAGGTCTCTTCCCTTTCTCCTTCTCTACGAAGGTCTCTTCCTTCTCTACCAAGGTCTCTTCTCTTTTCCTTCTCTATGAAGGTCTACTTGTGGGATTGCTCATTCCTTCTCTATGATGGTCACTTCCTAACTGCACCAAATCATGACCCTCCATTTTGAACTCGGAGATAGCTCCCTCTTGCACCAAACTAAGAGCTTCTTTAATTGTGTAACATCTGATAATCATCATCCTTGAAGTTCTCTTCTGTAATATCTTGGTTTCCTTCTTGAGTTCAAACATTTATTTCTTTCTGACTTCATACTGGATCAACCTTATCCCTCTGCATCTATAAGAATGGTACCGGAGCAACCTGTTGTTACCTGCATCTCATCAACTATATCTGAGTATCCATCTTTCTCTTCATCTTGAACATTTTTGTTCTGCATATTTAGGAGCCTCCTGCTCCTATATGAATATTGGATATTGTATGGTTCTTACTGACTGTCACCATATCATAAGTCATTCTCATGATGTCTAACTTATGTAAGTCAAGGCATAAGTTCTTTCTTCTGAGACCTGTAAACGTACTTACAGTATGCTTTCTAAGATATGTACTTACAGTATGCTTTCTGAGATATGTCACTTAGCTAATCAGTCAGTAACAATAATCAGTAATCAAATAAAACTATATCATAATTTATATCAGAGTAGTACACATCTTTTCTTAAGCAAAACTTGGTCAACCATGTACACATCTGAAACCCTAATCATAAATTGTTAAGCCCTAATATTGGCTCATTACCCCTTAATTGGGGCATATTAGATTAGTAATGTTATTTTATTTATGTCGGCTTTAGGCCATTAGTTGTAATTTAGATTAGTAATGTTATTTTATTTATGTTGGCTTTAGGCCATT